>BLJB01000438.1:0-93283 GCA_013423325.1 Usnea hakonensis | reverse complement strand
AGAACGTCAAAAATTCGAACTTTTTCACTATTTTTTATTGGAGTCAAACCTTAATATTTTTTTGTTATTTTTTTTTTCCCGAATAGGAAATTTTTAGCTCTATAAGCCATAAAAATCCTAGATTTAACCGAGTACTTCTAGTCGAGGTTCCTCCAAGGTATCATTTGACGCTAGTCCTATGTATTATATGAGAAGTACGGCTACTATTCTGATATATACTGTGATACCTACGGTAGGTATTAAGAGGAATAAGAGTTAGATCCTCCTAAGGATTTATATCTGCTTTTCTTTCTATTCCGGATATGCGGTTCCTACCAATCTGACGTTGCGGTAGTGGTATATTACTAAGTTATATTTACTAAGTATTTGCTTCCTAGTGTCTATATTGCTACCTTTATACTCCTATTACACCTATTGCTGCACTTTCTACACCTTAGCTAGCGGGTCGCTGGTGTCTTTTTTAGTTCCGGGCAAGCTGTTGCGGCAGTAATTGCTATAGCCGGATCTGCACTTGCGGCAGTACTTGCTATGGCCGGATCGGCCTTTCGGCTAGTACTTAGGGGTAGATTTCTAGGTAGAATTAACTAAGCTTCTTATATACTACTGAGTGAACCTATAAATCTATGACTGTGTATAATACTCTAGCTAAGTAGTTAAAAATCTTAATAATAGTTTCTATACTTCTATTTCGAGGCTTAATTCCTCTAGAATAAGATTTAGAAATAGTTGAAATAGAGGGTTATAGTACTAGTTTATAAGAATTTATAGTTCGAATCTACTTAGAGTTAGCTATATATAAGTAGTTTTTTAGATTTTTATTCGAGTAAACTTCTTAAATAGAAGTCTTTAAGTATTAATATTATAATTTACGAGCTAAGTAGACTCTTAGATAATCTATTTTCGAAGGATATCTAATAATTTAGTTTAGATAAGTTTCTAAAATAGAACTTCGAAGCTTAAAGTTAAAATTTCTAAAGATTAGATAAAATAGCGTATATAACCCTTTCTTTTTTTAGAACTTAAGGACGAGCCTTTAGAGGGAGAGAGATAGTTATTAGACTTAAATTATAAGATCTAAAATAGGGGGTTTCTAGATATAAAGTATAGAAACCCCCTAGGGCTAGACTTATTAGGCCTCTAGCTAAGTAGTTAAGAACTATAATAGCTTAGATAATTTAGTACTTAGTTAATATAGTAGTATTTAAGTGGCTTCTTCTATAGTAGAGATATATTAATCCTTCCCACCTATACGAGTCTACATAATTACTTCTCTTGGGTGCCGGTTATGAAATGATCGAAAATTTGAGTCTAGAGCGTAGCCCTAGGCTTAAATTTTCAACTACTATAATACCTACGGTATGAAGAGTAAGAGTTAGGAACATGATGAGAGAGTAGAGAGGAATTGAGTTTTCACTCCAGATTAACTATCCTCTTCCGCTCTATATAACTAAGCGAGGGGTGGTTTCAGAATCTCATGGAACCCTACAAATGACCGTGCGAACCACGAATCAAAGCATCTCGCTGTGACTGCTCAGGTTCTTTCCCTCTTCATCTATCTCGTCAGACCCGTTCAACTTCAATGAGATTCCAGAGTTCTAAATGCCAGACTTCCCCTCGAGATGTGACCGGACAAGTTTAGTCGTCCAGACAGGCGCACTCCTCATTGTTCCTAGCTTGTGGAGGGCACAAGATGTGCTGGCCCGGTGGGCAGTAATCGTCGTAGGGGCCCTTGGCTGTCTTCGTTGCCTCGTCGTCCAAACATTCGCACTCCTCGTTATTCCTAGCCTGGGGCGGGCACATTATATGTTGGCCTGGGGGACAATAGTCATCGTAGGGGCCCTTTGCCGTGTGAAGTTTGGTTGTAGGAGAGTGAGGTTTGCCTGTTTGAAGCTTGGGTGTTAGTTGAGATGATTCCAAAGAGTTCGCCTCCCATGACCTGAGCAATTAGATGGCCGCAGGAGGAAACTTGGAGAAGAAAGAGAAGAAGGATGATTAAAGGCTTACTAAGATTTGCTTCCAAGAAAGGAAGCACGGAAGGGCATGATGATCCTAGACAGCAATATTTCTTGTAGCCTGTCCAGCAGCATGCTCCATCGCCGCAGCCTGATGTGCCACAGTCACTGTAGCCAGAGTCACAGCTTCCGGCGCAGAACGGCGAAGTTCCACTCCAGAAGCAAGCTGCGTTGACGGAGCCGTCCGAAAGGGCTTTCTGGCCACTAGGAGCTTTTTTGCCTAGCTGTAAAGGAAGTGAAGACATTAGCTGCTGCGAAATGAAGCCTTTGGGGATCTGATGATGAGGGGAGATACGTACTGACAGCGTGGACACTGGCCAAGCCACGAGCAGTGGAAGATAGGAGATGCTAAAGTGCATGATGACAAAGCTAGATTTTGTAAGGCAAGTAAGTCTAAAAGGCAAGTAAGTGATGGAGTGAAGTTTGTGAACGAAAGGTACTTTCGTCCGCGCTTTATAGACAAGAAGCGGGCTTCAAGGCTTCTGTTAGTCCATACACCCGCAGTCGAGACCCATTACGAGAGAAACGGGAAGGAGGCGGAGTGGAGAATTCGACGCACTCTAGCTGCAGAAATCCATCAAATCATCTTTTTGAAGTAAAAAGGCCGTTTTCCACTTATATCAAGCCAGCCTTTATTGTCCGGTGACTATATCGTTACTTTTCTGCAACTTAATGTGCACGCCACCCTCTGACCTTCCCAAAGAGATTGTGGTATGACGCAATAACCCACCTTTATCATCAGGGTAATCCAGATCGGACTTGTTCGCTGTCTATTTTAATGTCTATTTTATTCCTCCAACACGGGGACCGCTCGTGACCGCTAGCGTCATATGCTGCAGCCAGGCAAGACTCGCGACACCGCTTAGGGGATCCTAGACATCTGCCGCCTCGGTTAGGAGACAAGACCAAACAAATTAGACTTGCTATGTTCTAGACGCTTCTTGAACTAGGACGTCCGGTCAAAAGCTATTATCTCTACACTGGCCAGGAATGATGTTTGACGCAGGATATTGAACGCAGACAATAGAGACTACAACTACCAGACGTCCAAAAAAAAAAGAAAAATAGTAGCAATGCAACTAAACAAAGACCAGCCCGTTCAAAAATCCAACTCCCCGATATCCCATGGACTGGTAAGTGGGGTTCAATAAAGCTTGGCAGCGCACCAAAAATTCTTTTTACAGTGCATTAAATTTTTTTCAAACAATTTTTTTTTGAAAAAAATTTTGGTTACAAAGCTGTAGATCTTCCTAAATAGAATGACTTTTGTATTGAGTACTTTTCTAAAAAGGTGGTTATTGTTGAAATGTAGCGACTTGGAAAAAGGGACTATTTTTTAGTGTTCGGTCGCTTACCCCTGAATATTAAACCCCACCAGTCCATGGGATAGCTTGCAGATATCGATACCCCTTCTGGGTTACTATAGTTTACCATATCCACACTCGCTCGCCCACGAGTTCTGATCATTGGAAGGAGATGCTGGTCTTACATCATGCATATGAATACACCATACAGAATATCGAGATGAATTCTTACCTTATTACGCTTCAAAGTCGAATGTACCCGGGTATATTTAGGCGTCTTGTAGCTACTCATTTAAAGTATCTACAATAGTTGTAAGGTGTCATCTTCCTGTATGCACAGATTGTAAGCCTTGCCTTTCGAAGAACCATTTGCGGGAAAATTTGAAGCCGATCAAATCCGTCCACAACAGTTTTCCGGGCCGCGCATTAAGGAGAAAATATTCAATAACTCTCATCTTCGGCTTCTCCTTTAATCATTCTCCTCATTCCATATAACCTACAAGTATAAACGATTAATACTTAGCCAATAGCCTGGCAAGTAACCCTCCGCTTCTGCGTCACGGAGCTGAAAGGCGTAATGTTAGGATATGTAGTGATTTAGGTACAAACTCCTGCTTCGGCGGGGGCTCGGCGCTCTTTTGGCCATGTTGGTGGTACCCTCACCCATCTTTTTATGACACGTAATAGATGAACAATTGTAGGATTTTGAGGTAGACGTACAGTCTACATACAACGAGTTGTCACCCCCTAGAGGAATCCTTGCGCTAGTATTCGCTCGCTTTTATCCCGCGGCATCTTTCATTTCTCGTATAATTATTGGAGAGATCTGCGCAACCTCTTCACTCCATTACGACCTTCACCTGAGGCTTTTTTACTGAAGCTGAAGACCTTTCCTATTGCGATCTCCTTATCCGGACTTGCGGTAGTCGGTATCAAACTCTCTTCTTATTAGCTAGCAACTTATATGGATTCCGTTTGTTGCAAAAGCACTATATGCACTCGGATCGACAGAGGATAGCAAGATGAGCTTCACCTGGCCATGTGATTAGGTCGAGATAAATTTGGGTGCTTATTTGTGGTGTCCAGACAGAACACATGAGGGGCACCGCTCATCACCCTGCTCTGATCCTATTCGACCTCAACCCATGTTACCCGATTACAGCCGAAGGGTGATCCCTGACCGATCCGCCCAGGCACATTTGTGTGGAGCCATATATAAGCTCGTCTCTATTGGGTCTGTTTGGTTTGCTCAGCTCGTTAGGAAGACGGATCGCTTAGACTCATGCAAAGGTACTAATACGGCAACCTTTCCCCCGCATCGAGTGCGAAAGCCGGAACCTGTCGCTGTAGCATCCAATAAATGTTAGACACGTAGATATCTTTGAAGGCTGACTTGCGAACCTCGTCCACAGAGCTCGCATTATATCGAGAGATGGCTTGCGACGCGGACCAATCTGGCCATAGGCCGGCCTTCAGGAATCTTGAAGTGCTCCAAGCGTGCCAGAGGCATCGAGCTTGCCCGGCTAGGGACCAAAATTGGTGCTAGACTGCCACGGAAGCGAACGAACAGTTGGTCCTTTGACTAGGTGGACCAAGCGAATTTCTTTGCCTGAGTGTAGGGAATGGCACGCCCAGTGAGAACGCACATGCTTTCAGTGTGGTTCGGAATGTAGAAATTATTGTTTGGCTATACTAGACTCCCATTGAGAATGGATTCCGCCAAATGAATTGGTAAATCAACAACTTGTGGACTGTTAAATCTAGGCCAGGCCTATTCGTAAACCCGCTTCCCCTTAGGCGTAGTGTTACGGATATCCTCTCCAGGATATGTGCGGAGCCTCGTAGGGCTTAGCGAGCCTTGGCACTGCGGCCATGAGGAGGATTCTTCCTGTAGATACTCTTTCTTCCACATACATTATTACCACACATAGATTATGACCATATCATATTCCATTCCGTGACAGATGGCAGCAACACTTCGGTTACTATTGCAATAGATACGGCAAATGCAGTCGAGATCCAGTGGATCCACCATTCAGTGACACGCAAAGCCTGCATCAACACCTAACAGTGCAACGCTCCAAGCCGGTCCTCTCATACACACGTGCCAATCGAGTACCATTTGGCAAACACCGTCTCAATCGATCCTTTCACTAGGCCTGTCGATACCAATCCAAGATGCACGACTCCAAGATGCACGACTCCAAGATGCACGACTCCAAGATGCACGACTGGTTCCAGTTGCACGAGAAGTACTGTACCGAAGTAGCAGGCCCATGGCAAAAACGACATTGCGATCCCTCGGAGTATGAATCCAAAGTCCAGTAGCTCATTCAAATGGCTAGCAATCTACCGGCTCACTACTTTGAAGAAAGCTGGTTACGAACACAAGCGAAGATCCTTCAGAACCGTGCAGACTACATTCGTCAATCATGGGCCAAGTAAGAGGCAGAAAAGCAAGCCGAACAGGCTAAGAAGGAAGTAGACGAGCAATGGAATCAACTACTAGCCTCATTCCAGACTCTACAAGCCTCAATACAAGCGAATTTGCAATGCAAGCCACTCAGACAACTCAGCAATCCACTCTGCCTGCTCCGCAAGAAACACCAAAAGAGGAGGCAAAGGACAAAGAAAACACGGAGATCATTGCGGAGAAGGAAGAGCAACAGCCACGGCCACAGCCATTGCACCAGGCTACTGTGGAGGATGACACCGAGACCATTGCAAAGAGCATACCTGAGAGCAGAAGCACCCTCTCTTCAATTCCACGCCTGTGCACCATACCATTTTCTGGAGACCAAGCTGCATGCCTCAGCAATGCACCTTACCAGCATGCCTTGATTCTCGGCCTCATGCTCAACACCATATTCGGCCACATTGAACACTCGGCAAGCATGGAGGCCTCAGGCGAAGGATGATTGTTGCAATGCAACAGGAAGGCAATAAGAATGACCAGGTATTGACTGAGAAGGATACCGAGCAAGCATGGCTTGCTTGGATTCGAGTCATGTGGATCCATTCGCTTCCAAATTTGCGGTCGAGAAGAAAGTACCAAAAGCACTTGATTTCAGCGATTTTCTTACTTTACAGGCCCACACCACTTACACTATCGCTCACCCAGCATAATAAGGCACAGCACCACTATCACCACCTTATTGTCGCTAATAGCCATGGGGGCATGGCCTTTCTTCTTTTTTGCGGGCACTTGTTACGGATATCCTCCACAGGATATGTGCGGAGCCTCATAGGGCTTAGCGAGCCTTGGCACTGCGGCCATGAGGAGGATTCTTCCTATAGATACTCTTTCTTCTACATACATTATTACCATTACCATATTATATAATACCAATCATTGATATTCCGTGACACCTCACTTGTGTAGGTACGCTTACAAATCAGATGAGTGGTAATGGGCTTCTCCTCGGCATCCTCCGGTGAGCTAGTCATATCAGCAGTCGCATACCGAACGTCTGCACAACTCCTCTTTATTCTTTGTACTGTATCCTAATTTATGGAGCCAACCGCACCAGACACGCGAAACACGCGCAAAGACTGGGAAGCTCCTTCGGCAAGCCAAGTTATCGCAAAGTCGTGCGATGGTTCAGAGTGCATGAAACTATGTGATCAGTGCTCCAAGGTTCCATTTAGATATGCTCAACTTTGTGCGCTTCCTGATTCTCCTAGTCCATCATGGTCTCTCGGCACTTTCGGAGACCTAAGATTAAGGAGTTGTCCATTCTGCCAGTTGGTCGAATCAGTGTGCTGGCATACTGCTAGTATCGCTGGGTCCTGGGAACAGCCGACTAAAAAGCCTGACGATTCTGAAGAGATTAGTATACAATGGTTTCATCCTGAAATGGTTTTCGGGCCAATCGTGCTCTCCTTGGCTCTTTTATAAGCTTCAGTGACGCCGACGAAGCGTGTCTGGTGCGTACCAAAGGGGCTCTTGAATGCTGGATAGACACTGCAATTTGTAAACGGTGGCTCTCGGAATGTGAAAACAGGCATCCCCCTAAGTGTTCACCAAGTTCTTTCAAAAAAGATCGGCTGCGACAGGGCGATAGCATACCATTGATAATGAGGCTCGTAGATGTTGAGGCTATGTGTATCATGGACGCCCCAAAGTCTTGTCGATATCTCGCCCTGAGCTATGTCTGGGGGAATCCAAAGGATGGCAGATTGGTTCTTAATCTTGACAACAAACATGTGCTAGCCAAGCCTCATGCATTGTGTGCCTATTGGGACATTATCCCGAAGACCATATCAAGCGCAATGAAGGTGGTAAAGGATCTCGGCGAACGTTATCTCTGGGTCGACAGCCTCTGCCTGATACAGGATGACCAGAAAGAAATAGAAGATTGTACAAGAGCGATGGATAAGTACTACGCCATGGCAATACTCACGATCGTGGCAGGTTCTGGCACGGATGCTTACGCAGGCCTTCCTGGCGTTCATCCTACACCGAGAATAAGCACCAAAATCGTCAAACAAGTTCTGCCTGGGATATGGATGACCACAATGGAGGATCTGGACAGGTTCTTACAGAGTTCTTACTATAGCAGTCGAGGCTGGACGTAAGCTTATGTCTTTATCTACTCACTTTAAAGACTGACAAATAGTGCTCATGTTAGGATGCAAGAAGAACTCTGCTCCTCTCGTCTCCTCGTCTTTATAAACAACCAGGTGTACTTCCGATGCCAGGATGACACGTTCAACGAGGATGCAGCGATAGGTGATATCATCGGATCTCATGACCAGGGGTTCTCGTTGATGCCCCTCATCTTCCGAGATCCTGATCTCACGGACAGCCTTTCTAATATAATGTTGTACTATACAAGGCGACAGCTGACATACCCAACCGACATTCTTCGGGCTTGTCATGGAATGCTGCAAAAGCTGGCAAATGACTTGGGTGAGAAATTGGTCGAAGGTCTGCCTACACCGTTAGGGCAATCTCTGCTATTCGAGAGACATTCCCCGAATCAATCAGGACTACGACGACATGGCTTTCCAAGCTATTCATGGACCGGCTGGAAACATACTTCCAAGTGGAATTCACGCTACTATCAAAAAGATGGTGCTGACTTGCGTTGGAATAATGGAGAAATCATGCGTACAGAGATCGTGAAGCAAACATGGATTACGTGGTACAAGAGGTCACCTAACGGAAAACTTCATATGATTAATCAGCGTAAGAGCCAAGAGCCATTAGCGAACAAAAGGCCAAAGATTATTAGAGAAGGTTCGGCAAACAACTTCCAAATGTTTCTTTCAACAGAAGTTACTTCCCAAAAACTGGGCCAGCTACCAACCCTTGCATACGACATACTCTGTTTCCGCACGGTCTCGGTATTCTTAAAAATATCCTCGGCGCAATCGTCCACCAATCCTGAACCTCACGGTCGACGCGTAGCTTACGGCTTCGAAGAAACATACTTTGATGAGTTCAGCTTGGACGCTGATGATATTGACACCAATACCGTCCAGCAAATCGCTCTCGTGATCGAATACGAAGACTGTCGGAAAGACAGGTTTGAGAAGGGCTGGTGGGGCATACTGTTGAAGAGAACCACAGGGTCTCTTGTAGAGCGCCGAGGTATCATGAGAGTTCCCGAGAGGATCATGAACAAAACGTTGCCACCCGGGCCAATCTGGACCTGCATCAAATTGGGATAAATCAACCTGTGAGAAGCACTTGTATAAGTGTTGGCAAAGTCACAAAGGGTCTTCGATAGTCGATTCTCGTGGTAAATATGCTCTACACTTTGACCAGGCTCGAGCAAGAAGAATCCTGGAGAATATCAAGAGCTTCTCTCTCTCTGTCCAGGATAGAGACACCACTGAACAATCCCCACTTTTGGGCGACTCAAGTCATACAATCTAGGGGCCCTTTCGCCTCTTTCCTTCTAAACCCCACCCCTTCCACAAAACCAAACCTTCACATACTTTGATCGATGGAATTCCGGATCTACGAACTGGCCTTTTTTCCCCGTCTCTTTTGTAAGGAAAACACTTTTGGGGCCAAAAATTCTTTCTGTCCGGGCTGGCCTCCAATGTCTACATCTATGATTAGGGCTACGTGCACATCCTTTTTCCTCGTAGCCTGCGTAAGAAGACTTTATTTAGGCTATCTTTTCTGGCCAAATTCCTTCTGTTTATAAACTACGCTAGTACCGTTGTACCACATGGAGAGAAGGAGAGAAGAGCCAGCAATGGGAAGAGTATCTGCAGATTGCGCAGGGAAACGCCAAAGTTGGCGGCTACTCGTGTCATCTTGGGACTACGGTACTTCGAAGGCTGGTGGCGCACTGAAGAAGAGGATTCAATCCTTGAAGCGGCAGATCCAAGTCAACAGTGAATAGGACTATGTTGGGTGTGATTATTGGGATATTGGGGCGTCAATTAAGATAAAATATCCACTGTTCCTGACCTTTTTCATTGCCAGAAGTAATTGTCAAGCATGTTACACGGCATACATGATTCCATATACACACCATCAGAGTTCTACTAGAGGTTCCTCCATCCCCTGTTTAATTTGTCATTCGATTAAAACAGAAGAGCGGTGAGCAAGACAAAGCGATCGATGCAACCACCAGTGGCGTTGCCAAGCTTCTGACTTTTACCGCTATGGCTTCCGATCCCGGACAATACTGAACCTCAAGTTGTGAAGTACTACGAGGTTGATAGGTGCAGACCAAGTTTGAAACAGGGGTGTAAGTCAGTCCGAGAATGTCGAAGACAAGAAGTCGAAGACGAGGTGATCTCAGATCGAGAGTAATTGAAATGTTCAGGTAAAGTGATTTATGCTAGAAGATTCAATCCAGTGTTGGGGATCGTGAAAAAATCGCCTGTATCTGGAAACACCAACATTCCTAAGTTCGAGGCACGAATCGTTGAACGCATGACCGCGGGCTGTGTACTACTCCATGAGAACTTTTTCGGCGCAATTCATGTCCATTGTATCAAAATCTAGCATAACGGAGAAAGTGTAAGGATAATTGAACCGGAGGTGCGGCCGAAAAGAGACCAAAGTCCTCTGTGCAAGACTTTGCCGCGATGAAGCTGTTGATGGTGTGAGCATCCTCTTGCGCAATTCCCGTTCCCTTTTGATACGACTTCCTGCCCCCAAGATCTGTCAGCACTCAAAATGTCGTGATCAGTAAAGTGTTGGGGTAGGAACGTTGGGAGAACGCCTCCTTTGTTTTCGAAGAAATCTAGACCTGCTGTGGCAGACAGTGGGGCAGCGTGACGTTCCATTGTTTTCCAAAGTTCAATTTGAGTAATCCCCGACAAGCTCAATCTCTCAGGCTCGATGTGTATGTCAAGGTTGCCAACATGACGGTCCCCATGTTCTACAGCGATGAGATTTAGACGCTTGGTGGTCAGTTTCTTTGAAAGGACTCATCAGGGGTCAGCCATCGCATACTTGCGCATTCATATCTCCACGATCGATCGGATTACGTTATGAAATATCTTCGGGTTCAACTTTTGACGCCCCACGTGTGTCGCGGAATCTCGGCCAGAAGATACTTTATGCAGCTTGCTGTTTTACGGCTTCCCGAGGACGGCCGGAATCAGGACCCCGCACCGATCTTCACAAGGGGTTTCCCGGGGAAGGGCCTTGCCGCGCTTACATTCCTATCAAGCCGGTTTACCCGAGCATGGACGCCATGCTTACATCCTCGCGCACGGCTTGAACTTTTTAGGATTCGATAAGTACCTTTTGGCGTTGCTCTTCACACCACGCCCTCCATACATAGGTGTTTGGATCTCCGTCTAGACCATCCGTGTCAGCAGAATCGATGGGCTTTTACGGCATCATATGGACCAACCAGCCAGATACGGTATGTGTTGCGCGGAGATGCATTCGCCAAGAACGTAGACCTACCGGGACTTCTCGTTGTCTGAGACATTGTTGCTACCCGGACAACTGTCGGCAGCTCCCTCTCTTCACTTAAGGGCCTAGCTGGAATGATGAACACCAAAACAGCCTCACGACAAATAACATAAAAGGACCGTTCCCCCTCTACTATTCTATGGCAGAAAGCACAGATCATCCAGAAAAATCAAACTCTTCTCAAACAAATCTTCAGAACTAAATCCATCTCCAAAGTCCAACTTCAATATGAAGCTCACTCTACTCTCCCTTCTGACCGCTCTCAGCGCAACTGCCATTAATGCTGCAGTCACCTCAATTCCGTATGTACACTTTCCATTCAGCGTTCTGCATGCTCTTGCGCAGAACTCGAATCGCTTAAAGCTCCCATTCAGTCACAATTCCCCTTTCCTAGTCTCATTTGATGCTTCTTGCCTGCAAAAGAAAAAAGCTAAATCGAATAGTCACACTGTGACCGTGACCTTTACTCCACCCACCCCTTCGCCTATCACAATCTCCCCGCCCACGCCTCCTCCCGTTACCGTTACCGCCACTATTCCGACCGTGAGCGTTGTCACCGTCTCGATATGCACTCCCACCATTCCCACTGCGACTGTGACCGAGACAATCACGTAAGTAATTCTTCCGCTGCTTCAGCATTTATCGACCGGGCTGGGCTGTAGACTGACCAGAGATATACAGGGTGTAAACAGTGGTCTAGAAGAGAGCTGGGATGTAGTTACTGTTTTGTTACAGCAGTCAGGATTGGGTGATCGTCTAGTGGAGCTGGTGGGAAGCGCAAAAAAATCCTAGTCTATTCAACATAGACATAACAACGAAAGTGACACTTTTCCAAGGCATCCTTATCCTGTGCATTGAGAGCGTGTTTTGTGCCATCTAGTGATCTGACTCTCGAAAATCTCTTTCAACCACGCTACGTACAGAAGGACAAATTTTTTGTACGCGGCCTGAAGCCTGTTGCTCACATAGCTGCAAATATTATCAAAGATTCTATGCTCTCTCAGGGCTGAGTCCAAATAAAAGCCCTTCCATTCCAGATCGAAGATTATTGTACGTGCATGATGGGATCTTCCTCCGGACCAGCTTAAATCCTATCGAACGTAGTAGCCAATCATATCTCTAGGATGAAAGCATGAACATAGCTGGGAATGTCGCAAGCCCCAGAAGGTGGTGTTTTTGAGACCAAAGCAGCCACTTCGACAGTATCAAGGACGCGAGACTATTTCATGAGCCGAGCTCGTCCAGACAATATTCAAATCGCAAGACTTCAAATAATCGGCCGCTGCCTAATTCACGAAGAGAAATCTAGCGGCAGTAGCGCACGCATTATGAAAGTAGCAGAAAAGAGATTTGACTTATAAGCAGACCTAGATTGCCGATACTTCACGCTCGACATTGAGCTAGCTGAAATCATGATCTGCCGTAAGACTAAAGGTCTTCTCGGCCCAGATCGGTGGACCTACAAGGCAGTCAGCTTACGCCCGGTTCGCAAATTCTTCTTCCCGTAGGAAGACGTGTGTCATCAACTTCCCGCGCCTCTCAATTAATGGCAACACATACGGAGTAGTCTTACGGGATTCATCCACTTTTTCTGAAGAGTCGAAAGAAGATGGTGTGAGATTTTTCACTCTTACGAAAGTGCCACTAGCTTTACTTTGGTTACTTCTTCTTCTAGACTGCTCTAAAAAGAGACACCAATCAGCAGACGCTATCTAAAACCTCTCCATAGCAAATTTGCCTATGAAAAATTGAAGCGTAAGACACTGACCCTATTCTACCATTTCCTAGTCTCTCGCCAAGTCAAAAGACCCTAGACCCTGCTGAGATCAATTCACCTACTACATCGTCTGGCATTCCCATGCATTCTTCACCCACAGCATGTGACAACTTTAGAATGATTGATGGAGTCCTTCACTAATGTTGAATAAATTTCCCAAAGTAGGGGCGAATTGACACATGTCGTGTATAATCGCGACGCCATTTGTAGTTTTGCTTTAGCTCACGAGACGGAAAGTAAGCTTTGTCTTATTTGTCAGAGCCGACGGAGTACCTGGAGTTGCTACAGAACGAGTAGTGTGACCCGAACCCTGCTAGTGACTAGAACTCAGCAGTTTAGCATGGCGAGGATTATTGTGCCTTCGAGACTGAGAAAGCGGGTATCTGAGTACTACTCACGTACTCCGTAAGCGTCGTGCACATCATCTTTTCCTTCTACCAGGGAATTTCGAAAGCGGAAAATGCTGGCTACTGACTTCCGATGTGAAGGTGCCATGGAGCGCGCTAGGGGCAGTCACACAGCTTCTGCCATAAAATTTTTCTCATATTGATCACACAAAAGTAAGACCGGGTATACTAAGATTATGCAGCTTGTTTGAGCACACGGAGAACTTTTTGTCTAGTTCTACTCAACTAGCTGAAGTGCTGCCTTTACTCCCACTGTCAAAAATATATCCGAAATTTTTGCCTCCCCATCACAGAGCTCTGCTGTTCGAAGTTCTTTTGAGAGAAGTCGGGGGTTTTCATGAGTCGTCCAGTCACAAGAGACTGGTTTATACGTCTGTGTACGAGTATTCATCCCCCTTCGTATTGTAAAGCTGACTTCGATCAAGATTTTACGTTTCAAAGCTCAGGTTGATGATCAATGAGGCCTGGTCTCCGCGCCGACAAGTGGTATGAAGTCCTAAGTAAGTCTTAGCAACAACCTGGTTCGCGCAGGAGTGACTAACCAGTGCTTTGCCACATATTGGAAAGTTGACGATCTTCTCAATACCCTGCTGTCTGTCGTCTAGGGCTCGCATAAGTTCTAGGATAGCGGTGGATTCTGACACTAACCTAGTCTCCATTCTCATCTTCTTAGAAGAGCCTTGATTTATCTGCCATGTGAAACACTGATATTGCAGCTTGGGAGTCTGAATCAGGCGCTGGGCAATAAAGTACAATGTCCGGACTCTCACGTGAGCATTGTCCTCATGCAGAGAGCGTCAAGAGTCGTAGTGTGTTGAGAGCGAGTTTTTAGATCAATTGTAGACCATAGCTTGTTGAGAAGCTACGAGGAGAATTTCGTATGAGTATAAAAATCGGGGAGGATCGCGGAGATAGAATCATCTTTTGCGATTTGAGGTGAGATGGCAAAAGGTTCACGTGGCCGAAACATTTTCACCCCTTTGTGCTAGCTCTGTTTAGCAGGGACTCTTCCTTCCTTCACCAGTCAGCGCATCCGAGCGGCGGCAACTGCAACTCTGCTCTCACAGAAGCTTCTAGGGATAGTGGCGATGAAAACAGAAGCTCAAATCCGCTTTGAATCATGATCTATGATAGTGCTCTCTATTCAAACTAAGAGCACTAAATCATCTGGCAAGAATAACATCCAACAAAGGACCACCTCGCAACGTGGAACTTCTTCCGTATTGTCGCCTCTTTGTAGTCTTCTAGAGGGCTGTCTTACTGGATGTAAAAGGGACTCCTATGGGTTGCACCGTCCCTATGATCTGCCATGGACTTCAAAACCCCCGTACTTTATTGCAATTGAATAGCTCAACGTAAAGGAAAGAATTGGGAGACAGGTGTCTTTTCTCAATGATCGATTAATTGTGCAAAATACTACGTTGGCCATTTGACATGCAGGTAGCCGCTCTCCTGATACCAATACCTTATATAAGATTGTGTTATTAAGGAGCTAGAGGCTTGGCGTCGCATATTTTCATCATCAAAACACAATTGTTCAGCATATGATCACCGACATTGTCAGATTCGCCTTCCAGCAATCTCAGAGAGTAACACGTCACTAGTCATGGCCTACATCGCTCCAGACTCCAGCAAGAGCGAAAATGGCTTTGAGTATCCAGATCCGGAATCCACCTTCGACGTACACAGTGAGCATCAGACTCAGATGTCAGGATATCCAGCCTCTTCTCGTCAAGATTGCTATCCCTCTCCCAGCAGCCAAGCCATGTACCAGGCGAAAATCTCAATTACCGAACATTCTCGCCAATCCTCCTCTTCGGATCCGTGGCAGGAAGAGCCTAAGTTTGGACAAGTCACTCCAGTCTTTCCGTATATATCTACACCTCCACCTATTCTTGAAAACGCTTCGCAACACACGAAGGAGATCAATCGCGGATTTGTCCCTAATGCAGTTGGGCGCCAACAGCCGCGGCGTGGGACGACTGGTAAAATCGTCTGCGCGGATTGCGGTGGAAAATTTACGGTGATGTCTTCACTAAATCGGCACAGCAAGATATGCCGTGGTCCCAAAAAGGCTTGGCAGCCAGCTTGGGCACAACAGGAGGTCTCGGATGCAGACAGTGAATCAAATCTCTGCCTCCACCCCTTAGCAGCCGATGAACGCGACTCTGTTTCCTCGGAAGCAGTAAGCAGTGGTACAAAATTCAATTCGGATGTCTATAATATGCCAACAAAGCGGACAGGGTCTGCTTCACATGGTACTGAGGACTCAATCTTGGCGGATAAGCTCAGCAACTACAATTCGCTTACCGCCGAGTCCAACTGGTCGCCTCCGGGATACTACGACGAAGCCAAAGGGCTCGACGGGAACTTCCATACAATGCCAGCGACCAATACTTCTTTCACTCCCTCGAATGCTCAATCCCCAGATTTAACGTTCGGCCAACATGCACCGAGTCCGCATCCTCAGAAGACATTTGGAACTCGATCATATGTGCATCAAGGCGGAGACACATCAGCGAATCACGACAAAGTACTCTGCGATGTATGCTATGGAACCTTTCTCCGTCGAAATCTACTGCAACTTCACAAAGCCAGCGCACATGGCTTGGCGGAGGAGTCGTAGCTTCCCGAGAAAACGTCATCGACCGACCTACTTGTCTTACGAGTGTGACATATGCTAGCACTTCAAAGGGCTTGGGTTGCGTACTTCGGAGAGGAGGTCAATCCTTCAGCTCGTGCGTGCGTTGCATATGCGCAGGCCAGGGCGGTATTAAAAATCCTTCTCACCCTTCAAAGTATTCTCAGTGCGATGGCTATATTGAAATCAAAACTTGTGGTGCCGCCGAAGTCAAAGAATTGCAGCCCAGAACCTACGGTAAAGACGTGATACTCTCTATCCACTCCATAGAGCAAGCCGAGAATTCAGCTAGGATAATAAGCCCGAGACATGCGCGAACGGGTCTTTTGAATTAGCTTACTTTGCCCAGTCTCGATAGAACGTGGACACACCGTGCTGAGCGCACGGCAATGATTTCTGAGACCCAACCCATTCACAAGCACGAATTCAATCTCTTCAAACGCTCAACATACCATCCATCAATGATTCACATAATACAATCTCATCGAAAAGAAGCGCTTTCGGCCACCACTACACAAATTACTAACAAATTGAATCCCTTCTTTTTGCATTTTCCTCCATATATCACTGTTCTCCCCTTAACGCTAGGTAACTAATGCCACGATCCCCCAAAGAGCAAAATACTTTGCCAAGAACCATTCGCGTGAGAGATATACAAATGAGATTCTCCAATTAGCTGCATAACACCTCCCCACACCCTCCCAACCCCAAAATCCCTCCACACAGCGATACGTCCTACCCACTCCCCTTTCACCCAAATACAAAAGCCCAAAAACGAAATGCGCACAATAACAACACCCAGCACCCCGATCCAAATCCCTTCTAGCTAGCCCAAGAAAGCTTCCAAAATTCTGTTCTCCCACTACACCCTCCACCAGCTTCGAGACTACGAATGATAGAGTTCAGAAACTCTGTCAAGATAGACTTTCGTTTGACCAGGATGAGGTATACTTACGAGACTGGAGATGAAAAGAAAAGAAAAGAAAAGAAAGCAAAGCCATCCATACACACACCCCACCCCCCCCCCCCCCCCCCCCCACCCCCCCCCCCCCCCCCCCCCCCCCCCTTGCCCACAATCCAACCATACCCCCCCCAACCACCAAAACAACAAAACCAACTTAATCAAAACCCTGCCCCAGCGCGACCGAGAAAGTCAAACCCTCCTACAAAACAACCAACTATGCCAACCAACCACAAGCCCCCCCACCCCACGCCACCCCCACCCTACTCTATTTCCCCATCCCCAAAAGCGCCATAACATCATAGATCCACGCCAGCAACAACGCCAATATACGCTCATCCCACACAGTAACAACATTCCATACCTAAACACCCATCTCCAATCACGCCTTCTTCACAATCCCACCCCTTCACACATTCCTTCGCAGGAAGGACAGCTTCGTAAAGATATATCTAGAAAAGAATGCGGTACCGGGACCTCCCCCCCTTTTGGACCTTATCCCGCGAGCTAGATCATACACGAGATTATTATTGTTATTGTATCCAGGAAGCTAGGTAGGTAGCTGCCCTATAGACAAGAACGGTCGCCGGAAAAGCGAAGGAAGGATGGATTGGAGATGTCAAGAGGGAGGGGATTTGTGGGGCTGGGTAGAGAAGAGAAGAGGAGAAGGGAGGAAAATCAGGGTATCGTTGAGAGAAGAGTGGGTTTTGGAAAAGGGTAATGGTAGAAATAAGGTAAGAAAGGGCGGGGAGGGATGGTTATTGATGATGGATGGGTTAGGGGTCGAACAAAGAAGATGCTACCTTTGATGTCAACGTTGTTGAGAGAGAGGTGGTAGGGAAGGAGAGGTATTACGACTCCTTATCCTGGGTATGTGAGTATTTGATGATGGCGCACTTTCCTATTACATTTCAAGTGCAATCCCTGACATCCCTTACAATCACAAGTAAATCCTCCACCTAACCCATCATCCTCATCATCTAACAACAACCCCAACCCCAAAATCACGCGTACCTAGACACGATCCCAAGACAACTATCTTATATACTCCCTCCAGTTCTCGATAAAACATTTCCTGCAAACCAAACAGAACACCGCACCTCCTTCCATCCGCATGAGTAGTCCGATATATATATATCTTTCCACAACCACCAAAGCACCCCCGCTAAGCACCTTCGCCAGAAAAACCATGCTATCAAACCATCACTCACCACGACACCTCCCAAGAACAATGTCGTGACATAAATATAACCAACATCAATTCAAACCTTCCGCCAGATCTCAAAATCTCCCTACACAACCCCCCCCCCACCCCTCCCCCCCCTCACCACAGCCCCTCTTCCCTCATCACCCCTTCCTATATCCATCTAAATAAAACTGCGTAAATAAAAAAGACATACAAGCCAAGACTCCAGAAAAAGAAAGAAAAGAAGGCAAGTTTCAGCCAATACACAGACATGATAAAGGTATAGGACGAAAGTTCTATTATAAACCGAGTGAGAGAGAGTGAGTGAGATGAGATGTTGGCGGATGGAGAGGGGGGGGGGGGGGTGGAAAGGGGGGGGGGGGGGGGGAGGGGGGGGGGGGGGGGGGTTGGAAAGGGGTGGGGTGAGGGAGTGATGGTGGGGGGGGAAGGGGGGTTGGAAGGAAGGGTGGGGAAGGGGGGTGATGGGGTGTTGGGGGGGGGGAAGAGAGGGATCGGAGGGTGTTGGTGTTGAGGTCTGGTATTGAGATTAATTTGCGTTAGTAGAGTAGTATGGGATTGAGGGGGGTTGGCTTGAGGAGGCTCTTCGGGTGATGGACGTGTTCGGGGGAGTGAAGATAACAGGAGCGAAGTTGCAGATAGTAGTGGCGGCTGAGGGTGTGAGGGAGGGGAGGAAGTTGCAGAACCGTGAAGCAATGTGAAAGTAGGGTTAGGAAGCAAGTGTAAGGGTATATGGGCACACTAATCTATTCTGAGTAACTCCGAATGCAGAACCGAGCATTGTCCCTAATCAGAAAGAAATGCAATGACCGGGTTCAAGTAGAATATGGAAAAAGCAAGAATTAAAAAAGTCGAACCGTTTGCACGCTCATTCCGCCTGGAGTTCTACCGTTCCTTTCGCTCCGAAATCACATGTTGTACGCACGCCATGTCAAGAGTAACATCATCAGGCCTTCCCAGCCTATTTCTGGCCCACGGGAGTCATTTCCTCCGAGTCCGAACGCTTTCTTTCGACTTCAGGCGCCTTGGTCTTCTTCATATCGTGCATGACGGCAACACCGAGCCAGACGATCCAAATCAGGCCGGCTACAACACCGTAGGCGATTTTGCCTCCTGTTGTGTTGTTGGCGAACTTCAAGCCCAATCCTCCTTGGATGATGGCGAGGGTCAGGACAACGCGGCCCCACCACACGTGCGCAGTGGACCAAATCGATCTCCTTCCTTCTCGGACGTAGACGGCGTGGTGGAGTGCGCCAAGGACAGGCTGGAACACGAGGGCGGAGATGATGGTAAGGCCAATGATGGGGTGGTACTCGCTGATCTATACGTGTTCGAGTTAGCTTCCTGTGATGGGCCTGGGCTACGCATGCGCTGCAAGGATGATGAATACCTGTGATGGCCTTCCTACTTTCGTAGGCGCATTGGCAACGTAAACACCCAAGCCCAAGCCTGCCAGAGCCATCGCGTAGGCGAACATTTGAATGCCGGCGTGGACATATACCACACCCTTGAAATGGCCCAGTCGAATCAATAGAGAGCCGGAGGGGAAGAAGATGACAAAGGCGAGGCACATGATTGTGCCATGGGCGATGGTGGCACGGTCCACGCGTTCCAGGAAGGGAATGAGGAAAGGTGGAATCATCATTTCGCTGCCGCCCCCGCCGCCTCCACCACTGGCACCACCGCCAGACCCACCGCCAGACCCACCGCTAGCCCCCCCATCGCTGTCACCTCCGGATTGTTGAGCGCTTGCAATGGTAGCTGTCGCCAAGTCAATTTAGTTCATGTTGTATACTGAAAGGAGGCCCTACCGAGCGCGATGATTGCAGCGAGAGCGGAGAACATCATGTTGTTAAATGAGCGAGACATGTTTGACTATGGAATAACGAAAGGGGTAGATGGAAGACTTGTAGGGAGGCAGGAAGAGAGGGAGTTGTTCGTATTTATTATTGAAGCTATGAAGTGACTCGGTTGAAGGTGGTTTCATGTGTGCATCTGACATGCCGCTTCCGAGCTGGAACTTAACATCTGATAAGTCTTGGCGTTGAGCGGAAAGGGCTGGATCCGGTAAATGTTCGAAGGCGCATGCAGTGATGCAGCCATAGATGTTTAAAATGTATGTTATTTATAATCCACTATAGAACGGACTACTGTAACTTGTCAGACGCATCGTAAGCAGAGGGGATTCGTCATCTCCTTATCTCAAACCTTGGGTTGGATCCATTTCGATCATCTCTATTCCCTTTGGCTGACATGTGTGGTCATCAGACTTTGACTTTCTGTGGTTGGTGCGCAATCGCCCCTGATGTCGACGCGGCACTCCTTGATGGCGCAAGCCCGTTTTCGCATCTACCCGAAAGGGTCTTGAGCATAACACATCGGCGGCGTGCATACCTAGCCTTCGTCTGGACTGTGAGACATTTTCAATCGAACAATGAGCTCGAAGAAAGATCTTGTAGAGTGTTGAGCTGGTACGACACTGCGAACAGTAATACATACACATGCATCTTACCATATTCATATCTTGTTGAGACATGTATCAACTGCGAGTAGAGGGGGCAATAGAGGAGGCACGAGCATGAAGCTCACCGGACCATCTTGTAGTTCACGGCCCGAGACGATTCCGTACTCTACCTTACCTTTTTAGATTGATAAATGGCGAGGCCTGGTGGGCTAAAATACAGCTAAGGTCATCACGTATTCTTAGGTATTATTGTAAGGCATCGCCATGGCATCTTTCCCGCCCCGAGAAATAGTACCCCAAATACGCTAGTAGCGTACTTCGGAATTTTACCTGTTCGAGACTAGTGTCTTTTTACAAGGCTGACCACTTCACTTCCACATAAGACGTGAAAAGAAGGACAGGAAAAAGGGAGAAATAATACTTGGAAAATCGAAAGCGGTGGAATCCAATCACCTCCCAGACATAACATTTGCTACAGCATGTCTTCAACTATCAAATTCCATACGACATAGTGGATGCTTGATAATCAAAACATTCACTTGATTCTCGTGCGGGAACTTCTGTTTCCGGGTTCCGAAGGCAGGATAGGATTCTCCATCGGTTCAACTTCGGCTTCCGGGTTCGGTCTGAGCAAATCAACAGATCACTTAGGGTAACAAGCACAGACAACATGCTCTTACAATACTTTACTTTACCTAACCAATCAGAATGATAATTAATAATAGAAAGAAAGCAGCCCCCAGCCCCCAATCAGATCATCCAAAAACATAGCTATTTCTACTTTATTGTTGTTCCTAGACTCAATCTAGTATCGCAAGACGAGTAGGATCAGCCTACATTCTCACGCGCAGTGTTCACAGCAGAGACGAGTCAGAAACACTACTTGTACAGTCGAATGCGTGTTAATACGGAGACTTTCCATCTTGAAGCAGCTTCAGCATGCACATCGGTAGATTGCATGCGCCGCCGTGCTTACGTGTGATAGGGGCCTTGCCGCTTCCTCCAGGACGTTTCAAGCTGTTCCTTTGATCTCCTAGATCTTATGTCTACTCCAAAGAGTCGGAAGGTACGATTCAGGAGCCCCCGATCAAGCCTTGATCACCATCCAACATTGCGTTAGGGTCCACGCATCCTACCCATCACCTTCTTCGCTTACGATTTCATTCTTCCTTGGCTAGCTCCAATACTCGAAAAGCTGAGTGGCTGCTCTACTCTTACCGGTACAAGTTTAGCCACACGTGACCATTTTAACGGTGTGTACTCGTACCCGTGTGGCTTGTATCCTCGACCCCCTTTTCGGTATTACTTTCAGCCGCAAGCGAGCTTGCTTTATAAGTGCAGGTGACCCGCCTCTTTCCAGTTATTGGCTTGTCGCATTCACTCCGAATCTCGACTACCAAGTTGTACCAAGCACAATTGCCTGTTTCCTCCAAGCACACATCCTGCCTCATCGAATCAACAATCAAGAATCATGCATCTTTCATCTGTCCTTCCTATCATCGCCCTTCCACTCGCTCTCTCCAAGAACATCCCCATCACTGTTGGAAAAGGCGGTCTGGTGTTCAACCCCGAAAGTGTCACTGCCGATGTCGGCGACGTGCTACAATTTTCCTACTATCCCCTAAATCATTCAGTCGCTCAGGGCAGTCTCTCTGCACCATGCCAACCCTTGGCCGGTGGCGTGTACTCCGGCTTCATGCCAGTAGCGGCAGGTGTAGGAGTAGGTCCTCGGACAATTCTCTCCACTCCTCCCTCATACTAACCACGAATCAGAAATCCATTTTCGAGGTCACCGTGAACAGCACCGACGCCATCTATCTCTACTGCTCTCAAACCGAACATGAGCACTGCCAGAATGGAATGGCCATGGTAGTCAACCCTCCGTACGTCCCATCTCCCCTCTGAACTACCCCAACCGCTACTAAAACCCCCCAGATCCACCGGCAACACCCTCGCAGCCTACCAGACCGCCGCCAAAAACACCACATCCAAGTCACCCCCCGCCATCGCCGGCGGTATCTTCGTTCCCACCCCCAGCAACTCCACGGCAAACACGACAACGTCATCAACCACTGCCACCTCGTCGCCAATAACCTTCCAAGGTAGCGCCGTCGGCAACAACGTCCCGCAAAGCGGCTTACTTGCCTTTGCTGTCATCGGCGGATATGCCCTTGCCATGATCTGATTCAAAAGCGACAGCGAACATCCTCCCGTACGATAGCGTACGTGATGGATATCACATGTAAGATACTTAATATCGATGCCCGAAAAATTCCCGCCTGTAGCGGCATAATGGAAAAGTTCCATTGCTTCTTCCGCTTTCCCTTCCCACACAAACCTCTTATCTCCCACCTTGAAGAAAACAATTATCCCCCAACAACGAACCCGTCTCACAGCTTCTTCATACACACCGCACATACAATTCCAATTCCATCAAACCTCCCCCCTCCCAACCACCGAATTCCCTCCCCAAACCCCCTCCATCCCTCCAACCCCTCCTCCTCAAACCCCCTCCATCCCTCCAACCCCTCTCTCCCACCCCCCCTCCAAAACCCCCTCCATCCCTCCCACCAACCCAACCTAACCCACCAAGCCCAGCACGAGCACAGTCCTCAACAAACACAAACAACCATCTCAACAGCCATCCCCAACCAAGCCAAAGTCATACACACCTTCACTTCACTTCACTTCAATTCATCAGAGCTACGGATGGGAGGACGCAGTATTCCATTTCATGGAAGAGGAGTAGATTTGATGGAACGCTGGGAAGAGAAAAGCTGGGATGGGAAAAGAGGGGTAGGTCTTGGTTGGTAGGTTTTGCTTTCTTGGTTTTATTGGTCTGTGTTAGTCTGTGTTGGTCTAGGTTAGGGAAGGGGGGGGATTGAGGGATGGGAGAGGAGAGGGAAAGGAGGAGAGAAGGTGGGCGGGGAGGGGGGATGGGATATGATAGCATGGGTGGGTTGTAGGAGGGAGGGAGGAGGGGGAAGGGATGGGGATGGGGATGGGGATGGGGATGGGGAAGGGGAGGAGGGGGTGGTTGAGGGGAGGGTGGTTTGAAGAGAGGGTGGTTGGAAGGGGGGGAGGGGGAGGGGGGAAGGAAAGAAGGAAGAAAGGGGTATTTTCGTTGGTTTTATTGTGGGGGTGGATGGGATGGATGGGATGGGGCGTGTTGTTTCTAGATTGCATCCTTGGTTTGGTTTGATTTGGGTTAGAATTAGCTCAGGCTTGCTATAGATATCCGTCGGGCAAGCTAGCTAAGCCAGGCTTTTTTTTCCATCTCCAAGAAGTATTTCCCCTACGTTAAGTTAAGAGATGTCTCTTCATCGATATTCCTCCCCCCCCCAAAAAAAACCAGCTCGCTGCCTACCTGGCCTGAAAAAAATTGGATAATAGGGGACTTATACTTACGATAAATGAGGCTTCAAGATCGATCTCTAAATCCTCTTTCTAATATATTATAAGTATTAAGTAGCGCTATCTAGAAAATAGTTTCTGTAGGACCTGTAATTGAGGAATTATAGGGCTACATACTTCTGAGAAGAATTAGGCCCTTTACGGAGCGTAGAGATATTCTAAAGGTTCCAGCAGAGCTCTCGAATAAAACATTGTCACCGGGGCCCTTGTGGACTAATAATATATTAAGGTGAACGGGCTAGCGCTGTGAAAGTCTAGGAAGAATATGAAAGATTGGGAACTTATAAGAGCCTTCGAGAATGTGATGATTAATTGGCGAGATCCAATCGATGTCAAGTGAAATACCGACCGCAGACCAATACGCATCTTCATTGAAAAGTAGACAGCTCGTTTCCTTTAACGAGAATACTTATCCTACAAGCAAACGATTGCGGTAGAGGTTTTACTATTACTTACAACCATCGCAAAAGGCTTTTACCATAACCTTCTTTTGATATTACCTTATACTTCTTCTATCTTTGGAAGATACGAAATGGGGATGTAATGATCGAAGTTAGGGAGCGGAACACTCTCTTTGGGCTGCTTCAGCCATCGTCTTAAGCCTGCCCTCATTTCTGTTGGGAATCAGCGTCTCAGCGCTGATAGGCCCATGCTCCCTTAATACCCTCCCTATTCGTCGTCTCTGTCTTCGTCTTCGTCGTCTTCGTCGTCCTCGTCTTCGACTTCGTCTTCGTCGTCTTCGTCGTCTTCGTCGTCTTCGTCTTCGTTGTCAGTCGTATCAGAATTCTCCTCCTTCTTATCCTCACCACGATAGCCCCAGCCCCCACTTCCACCCCACCTTCCCACCCTCTCCCTCTCATAGCTACAATCATTAATTGCCCAGAATTGACTCTTCCACCCCGGTACTGCCCTGGCAAAGACCCGATTCCGCGACGCATCCGCATCCTTCTTCCCAACCAGTTCAAACTTCCCAAGACAGTCCCAGTACATACTGCCCCTAAACTTGCCCTCACCCAAGAACTCAATCTCCGCTACATTCTCCGCGCCATAGCTGGATTCGCCTTCGCCGGTCTCGCGTCCGCGCCAGGTGAAACTGACGATCTTCAGGTTGTTGTTGCTGCTGTTCCTTTTGTTTGCGGACGTGATGATGGGCGACGAAGAGCGCAGCTTTCCTTCAAAGACTCCGAAGTCAAAAGAACCCCAGACGTGCTTGGTGGTCGAAGAGAGGGCGAACTTGAGCGTCAAAGGACCGTGGCAGTCCCAGCCATTGGTCACGTCCGGTGCGGCGATTCTGTAGGCGCCTGATATGTCTGAGATGTCTAGGCCCTTGAAATCCGATCTAGATATTAGTATTGTAGAACTACGGCTATTGTGAGGAAGAAAATCAATCGTGACGGTCCTCGTACCTTGCTCAACTTGGATTTCTTGGTGGACGGAGCTTGGAATTCAGCCAGCAGATCTCCCTCATCCCTTTGCCGCTTCTTTCGCTCTTTCTCTTTTCTCTCCTTCTCAAGCAGCTTTTGCTTCTGACGCTCCTTCTCCGCAGCCGCGTTCTTGACACTGTACTCAGCTGCCAAATCTCGCTCGACCTTGCGGATGTTCTCCGACACCGTCAAGCCTCCATCACCTTGCAGAGCTACCAGCAACGCCTTCTTAGCTGCCGGTTTCGATTTTAGATGTTTCAAGCCGTAGAGAAGCAACTGTGCTATGTAAAAGTGACCCGGCTCATCTTTATGAGGCAATGGCTGATGGACCTTTGGCTTCCCCGCTTTGGTGAGAGCGGGGCCGGGGTCCTTGTAAGTCAAAAGGTCGTGGAGTCTGTCGCTGCTGCTGCGTGAATGCCTGTGGTGGTCGATATCGACGTAGAGGCCACTTGTCAGAGTGTAGAAGAATGGAGGCGAGGAAACTGGGGAAGCAAATTCTCGGGACATGATTGTGTATTTAGGGAGAAAGTGTTTCGGAACAGACTATTGCTTTCATATAGGCGTTGAGTGGATTGACTAGTGTTTCTGTAGTAACGAAAGAGCCTACAACACTCAGACGTTACTTGAGTGTGGATCGATCGGGATTTAAGATTCGTTTTAGACGACAAAAATATTTTCAGTAAGTGGAAATAGCTGAAGTAGGTAGGTAAAGTTGCGTTCGGTCAGTGCAAAGGCCTCACGACTCGAAATTTCTACACCGTGGAACAGGCGGACGAAGGGTAAAGGCAGGTCATAAAATTCTCACATATCCCTTTGTTACAACTGTGTTCTGTGCAGAGTATAACGAATATAGTAGTTCCTCTCTCATTTATGTTGACAGTAAGTATTATTGTGATGATAGGATTCAGTGGTATGAAAGATGCTTACGACTACGGAAAAATTCTGTCAGCCAAAGCTAACCACATCCGGCTTAGCTAGAAGCCATCCTTTCACCTTTGAAGGAGGCAATTGGCGCCGTAGCCTCAGCCTTACAGTATCAACCCGAAGACTTGAATGTGGTAACGCACCTAACGTATACGAGACTCTCGGGATCTTGTATATCGCATAATCGCATTATCCTTTCTAGTGGTTGTCCCTTTTATTAGGGTTGAATAGTACTACAAGCGTGCCCTACATAAGATGGCTGCTGCTGCCTACACTCGGCTTCTACACCCTACTCTTCCCATTGCCATCGTCTTGAGTTCTTTGCCATAAGTGGATTATATGAAGTCTAGTTGGGGATGCGCGTTCGTTCCAAGCCAACTCTCCTAGGATAAGTCCCGCCATCTAATGGAAAACCTTCTCATATTATTATCTCGGTACCAGACGCCACTAGTCGCCGAATAATCCATTATTACCCCGCCTCTATAAAAAGCCATCTGCTGATCTGCACGAAAAAAATTCATGTTTCTATTCTATTATATTATACGCAGTCTACTATCCATCAAAGCATTTGTTCTGGAGGTGTCAAAGCCAATAGATAGCTCAGATACAAGCCGTGACAATCTACTATCGTCTACACAAAGTCCTAGACTCGGCTGGTAGCCTCAAAATTTAAACGTCATGGCAGGTTCATCAACTATACCCACAAAATTCCTCGTTCTCTCAGATACACACGACTTCAATTTCGCCGACACTGCAGGGAGCTCACGACCTTTGCAGCTGCCTACACCCTCGACTGACATAGTCCTCCATTGTGGGGACCTGACCCAAGTGGGCGGGGTATCTTCTTTCCGGAGAGCGCCAGAAATGTTTCGAAGCATAGACGCAGAACTCAAATTGGTGATCGCCGGAAATCACGATCTGGAACTCGATCAACGATACTGGGAGGCTCGACGCGATGAGGATGGCGCACTGGAAGATCCAGAAGATCATGAGATAGCAGTAAAGACCATGACGGGACCATTAGCGAACGAGGCAGGAGTGCGGTTTCTGAATGAAGGGACGTACTCATTCACGATGAAGAGCGGAGCCAGCTTTACAATCTACGTCTCCCCTTACACACCGGCCTTTGGCGATTGGGCTTTCGCATACAAGCAGCACGAAGACCGATTTAACAAACCACATCAAGTAGCGAACGGAGCAACCTCAATTGCTACGTCTCCGGTTCCGGATAGCGTTGATATCGTCATGACGCACGGACCCCCCAAGGGGATCCTAGACTGGTGTGCTGAGGGCAGTGTGGGATGCAATCACCTCCTCCAAGCCATACGCCGTGCAAAACCAAAGATGCACTGCTTCGGCCACATACATGAAAGCAATGGCGTTAAGATTATCGACTGGAATAGCCATACGGAAAGGCCAATATTCAGGAAGAATGACGCCGTGCATAGACATTTCGAGGAGGATGTGATCGAAAACCCATACCCTCGGCAGTTTTCGTGGGAGAAGAATAACAGAAATCAGACACTTGCTGTTAATGCTGCTATTATGAATACACGTAATAGACCCGATAATGCGCCTTGGCTTGTTACCCTCGACCTGCCTCACACGTCTTGCGACGAGTCTGGTCTTTGACAAATTTTGAGATAGTAATCTGGAATACTTGACTTAGCTATGTGGCAAAAACGATTGCTTAGTAAGGCATTGATCAAGAAGGAGTTATTTAGGAAGGCACGGTCCAGGAAGGCTTAGCAAGGAAGTACCTAGCTAGAATCTTCGCACAGAGAATACAGTGCTTCTTTCGCACCAAGGACTTGCACTACCATAGCATCCTCGCCCAGCGATTCGTAGATCATTCTCTGCTATGTCTTTGGGGCAACCTTTATCGCCAAGAGCTCAGAAAGGCAAGCGCCGATCACTGATGGATGCTTTTCCAGATCTACAAACTGGGTCGTCCCCTGCTGCTTCTGGAATAGAAAGGAGAACACTTCTGGAGCCAAAGGGTCGTTTAGTCGTGGCTGGCCACCAATGTCCATAACTATGCGTGCTAAGCTGTTATCTTGCCAGTCCGAGTAAGAAGATTCTCATTGCTAGGCAGACTAATGGGGCTCGAAACATCTCGTAAACGTGCGGCGGTACTTGGCGTGTCCTTGACGCCGATTCCAATGATGGCAGCTTGAACAGCAAGCAGGATTCAAGCTTTTGGTGTTAGTTTCGGGCGCCTCAGCTGACCTTGTACCAGGCCCTTGCCGTTCACGCTCCGAATGTAACCAATTTATCGCATATACGATGATTGCTGGCGTGTGGATCGCACCATCATGGACAAGCCTGTAGATGTCTCCTCGACCTTTGATGCGAGTCGTAACATAATGGACGACATCGCCCATCTTATTATCTCCCGTTCTACTGTTCAGCAAAACATGGAAATGCTCATAATTAATCAGATGGCTGAAGTTGTCTTCTAACCAATTTGAGCGCTTGGGACTCGATCTTGATGAGGCTTTGCGGTTGTGCATGTTGGTTTTCTCTGGGGAGGAAGGCTTGCAGTACGTTGAAAGGTATTTTAGGTCATTTTTAGGCATCTGGAAGCTCACATGCCCGCACCTCTAACAACGGTAAAGAAGTCCCGAATACCAGAGAAGACTTGACGATTTGCTTCTTCGGACAGCTAAGCCAGGAGAAAAGGCGGTCGTTTGCTGCCGATGAGAGGTGATACAGCACGCCGCTGCCTTCCAACATATAGTCAATAAGTTTGTAGAGCAGGATAAGAGGATGGATGAACAAATTTTAAAAGATACGCGCGCAATCTTAGTGAACGGATTGAATGCAGAAGAAGCTGGAGTTGTTTCCATAAAAATTCTTGCTGGGGTGTTAGATTTGATTTTCGTGGGGTGTTTGGGTTCTTTGCATGACTGATTGATTGGGCGTTGTTGGTTTGATAGAGAAGTAGTTTGGGGGGAAGGGAGGTGTGGTTTGTTAATGGCGGGATGGAGATTGATAAGATATGTAATACTAAGGGCCTTACGAGACGAAAATGTGGGTTTAAAGTATGTCTTTCTAGTCTTCAAACGCGCAAAGAGTCTTATTCGAAAGATCTAGGCAAGATACACGAAATGTTCAGCAAGATAGACGGACCCTCCACACTCCACATCCCCTCCCCTCCATCACCTCCTCTTCGTAAAGAAATAATGCTCAATATCGCAATCGTCCTCGGCGGCAAAAATCTCCATCTTCTGCTTCAACTGCCCCTTATCCGTATCCTTATCAATCTCCTCTTCCGCATTGCTAGCGCCCCAGCCGCCGAGATCTTTCTCGACGTCTACATAGAAGCCAATTGGCGGGAAACAAGGCTCGGGGAGGCCTTGAATGGTATCATATTCTTCGGGGCCATCTTCTCGGGAGGACTTGTCATTGTCGGAATCTGGCTTCGACGCCCAGCTTCCTATGAGGATGAGCGCGTGGGTGGTGTTGGCTTGTGGTGGGTAGTAGTGCACTGAGCGGGAGCGAGCTGATTCGGGGAGGAGGATTGGGAGTTTGGGGACGGAGACGGCGTTGTATTCTGCAGCTGCAGATTCTTTTGCGGGTGGGAATAGGTCAACACGCAGGAGTTTCAGTAGGTTTGACTCGCTGCTACTAGAGAGATAGACCTCTTTTTCCGCCCAGGTGACTTCAATAGGCATCCTGGTAGGGCAGAGAGAAGTAGTGCTTCCGAGAATGACCTTCACGCGATGTACAAGCGTTGGTGGGCTTCGTGTTGTTTTTCGAGTTGAACAGCGGTGAGTGGAGATGAATGCGGATAGAGCTAGACGGGGTTTGGTTCCCGCCTTTATCTCGGAGCGAGACTGCTTCATTTGTTGCGCTTCAAGTGATGCGATATGTAGGTACTTTGAGCATGGTGAGAAGTGACATTTCATGAAGACGTGGCGGGCTTGACGGAGATGTCAGTATAGGCGTTCAATGAAGCATATTCAAAGCACTAGACATGATGAAGACTTACTCTTCCTTGTTGTGGTTCTGGCTCTTCTAATGAAGTATGACTTTTCCAGGTAGTCCACAAATAGGACATCACCTCCACACAGCGGCCACACAACGAGCGACCTCGTCGGATGAATTGCTGGCGGAGAGTCGTAGAGCATGATCGGTAATGGCTGTGTGAATCGGAAGATTTGAGTGGGAGGACTGGAGCTTGTGTCATAAATCGCAAGTACGCCTTGCTCTATCTTGGCACCACGTTTCCTGTCCTGTTTCGAATATGCCATACGTCTGACTAGTCTCTCTTCATCATCACTATCCCAGCGAAGGTCTTCCTCATGGTTATTCGCGTCACTCACGTCCGAATCATAATCTCCGTCATACGATTCGTCCTCCGAACCGCAGTCAAAGTCGATGTCTTCACCGTCGCTATCAGATTCTTCGTACAGTTGACCATAGCTATGGACGGCAGTGTCGGAGGCGGCTTCGTCTTCCGGGGTCTCCCTTTCCTCGTCGCTGTCTACATCTGCTTCGCTGGAGTCTGAACTACATTCACTTGACGAGGTCAACGGGTTGCCTAGCTCATCTACCTCAGTAGATCCCTCACTCCAGCTCTCCTCCGCTGAGTTCCAGTCTGAGATATCTTCGCAGAGACTAGATGAATTACTCTCGCTATCATCTCCTCTACTGGAAGCTTCATCTTTTCCAGGAGAAGTGTCCGAAGCGTGGTTACTTTTGGATGGGTCGCGAGAGCAGTGCCGACACTCTGTGATGCTCAATTCTTTGCCCAAACCCGAGTCCAGGTGTCCGTCGTCTGACTTCTCGAGTGAGTTTTCGGAAGAGCGGTTCGCTTTGGTTACTTCACGACCACGAAATTTCATGACTGCTGGCATCTTCCGTCTTGACGCTACAACGAGGAGCGAGGCTCGGCATGTGATATCTTCAAAGCACGAGTTTGGATATTCATATGTCGTGTCCAAGCCAGACACTGCGATATACTCGCCTGCGCTGTTAAGGGCAAAGATTTGAGAACCTAGCCGCAAAAAGGAAAGGTCCTCGGTGAAAGATGTCGTCCTCAGCTCAGCGTCGATCCATCTCTGAAGAACAGCGCTTGTTGATATTATACTATTAAAACTCAGCAATACGGACCCTGGTCCTGACAAATTCCAGGTGTTTTGGTGATAAGTCGACTCTGCTGTATCCGTAGGTTCACCTGCCAGCTGTAGTATCACAACTTGTTTACCATCTTGAGATATGGCTTCTTGATATGGCATCTTGATGGATCCTGAAATATCTTGTTTGCATAGCATAAAACTAGAATAGCGCCCAATATTTGACGATAAGAAATTTCGAGGACCTAGTGCACCCCAGAGACAACGGTCAAGCTCGCCCCTGAATCGTTTTACTGTCGAATGGGGAAAGCATCGAGGCTCCTTGCAATTCGCACAGTCGAGCAGGATTTGCCACTCACTGATGTAAGTTCGATAATCTGAGGAGAATGGTGAGCAGCTGTCCATGCTGTGGCTGGCAAACCATTGTGGAAATACGCGCTTAGTGAATTTGTGCTCAGGGGAGCAGCGATCGCTCGTGTAAACATCGAAATGCCCCTGAACAAAGAGGCTCTGAAGCTGGATGGTTGATTGGAAGTTTGGCGACGTGAGAAATCCCTCGATTCTTCGACGAAGCTCGGGTGTTTCTTCAACCTGGTCAAAGTGTTTATCCCAGTACTTTGCAGAGTAAGTGAGCAGATGGTGGTCTTTTATGTTGTCCTTGGTTGTCGTGATCCATTGCTCCGCCTCACTTGTCAGAAGTTGCGAGTATCTGTCTTGCGACAAGTACAGAAGACATGCATTAGCGATCGTGAGCTCTGATATTGAATGGATGGCAGGAACTGGTGACTCTTGGCGAAAGATATCCCGATTGCGGATTAGGAAGTCCCTGACAGTGCTGTGGAAGAGATAACAGAAACTCTCTCCTTGGTTCTCGGGGTCTTCCTGCGTTTCGATGAGGGGCGCAAAAGCTTTCTCAACAGCCTGTCGCCAGGGAATGTTGCGATTTTGCAACGACCTAGGATTCTCGGAAGAGACTATGCCGATGGCTTCTCTCAACTCGGTCATTCGAAGACGTCGCCTAGCGAACGTGATTATAGAGAAGATTTTGCTAAGATAATAAGCACGCTAGGTTGAAGATAATCAAAGAACAATATCTTGCCTAGTCAACTCGCGCTCCCGTTTTTCATATCGAGCAATGATTCGTCGATAGTACGCGTCGAGATCTTTTGGCAGACCTTCCTTGATGAACCGCTCCATCTCGTCGAAGCTACTTACCTCGTTCTCGATCGTCTTTAGCATTAGACTTGCCCAAAGGAAGTTGCCATCGGCACGTTGCTTTAGCTCTTTCAATATCCAGGCTCGGGTATCCTGGTCTACTTCTGGATTGCAGATCCCAGGCACCTTCATAGAGATGTGATCATCCACTGCAAGCCTGATTTGCTCTTTGACATTCAAGACAAGATGGGTCTCTAGCTGTTGCCGAATAACAGGCCTTTCCTGGGAGCTGTACCAGACTCGTATTGTTTCGGGAGAGATTTTGGCAAGAAGGTTGACAAACTCAACAATCTTACTGGCTTCTTTCCACCTGGCCGCAGTGCACTCCTCGTCAAGACCATCGAGAAAGATGTAGACCTTGGGAATCTTACTGACGAGGGTCCGGATGAACTCGAATACATTTATTATATCTGCACCACTCTTCTGAGATGCAATCATCACATCTTCTGGAATATCTTGGTAGATGGCCCAGTAATTTTCAAAGATTTGAGTAGCTAAATTTCGGGCAGTGACAATGGCTGTATGCTGGTTGTCGAATTCATAGAAATGGAGACACTGAACATGGGAGTGGTCAAGACTCCTCACGTATTCAACGGCGTGTGAGCATAATATGCTTTTACCAGAACCAGGGCCAGCGAACAACCAAAGGATTGGCTTGGAAGACGTCCCTTTGATCCAATGCTGAAACTGAGAGTCTTTGAAGAGCCATTCGCATGTCTGTGATCCTGTTGCATGCCGATCAACATCGAGATTGTTGCGGTGCCTGTGTAAAGTCGATTCATTGATAGTTTGACCCCCAAGCCAGGATCGGATGCGGTCAGTCTGCATTTGCTTTCTCCAAGCAGAGCTTTCATCACGGTCTCTTCTGTTCTCTTGTCTCTCGTTGCTAGCTTCGATTCTTTCTGTTCCGGCATATTGCCCCTCTAAGATAGCAGCGAATTTGTCAATCTCATCAGCATCATCTTTTAAGTCGTCGACGATAGCTTGCATTTTCTTTATACTGAAAGAAGTTGACGCTCGCAAGAGGGTATTAATGCCACATCTGCTGCACTCCTTGTCAACGCGGCACCAAAACCTAAAGACATTTTTGTACGAATTGAACAGGAGCTGTTGCATGTCCACTGATTGGCCGTAGAGCTCGTCGTATAAGATTAATCGGCGCAGCTGTGCTGAAAAGGACAGCACTTCGGCTTTTATCTTGTCGATAAGATCAATGAATCGGCCCAGACCGTCAATAGCGACCTTCAAAACACCCCAGAGGACACATGCAGGCGTTGGATCAGCCTGCGACAGGGTATCGACGACACCGTGGTAGTCTTTTAGAACTAGGACTACTGGGCCCAGAACTCTTCTCATGATCTTGACAGATGGTTTCTGAGCATGTCTAGCTTCAGTCTGGCGAAGCAATTCCTGTATATCTTCCGGTGTAGGAGGGCTGTTAAGATCAATCCGCGCCAGCATTGACCTTTTACTCTTTTTTTCAGGCAGACCACGAATATATTCGTAGAAAGCATTCTGGAAGCCTGAGGTAGTTCTGGTGCTGCGTTACTTAGCACAAGCCAGTACCTCTTCTGAAAATCCTTGCCGTACCTGTCTTTCAATGCACCCATGGTCGATAATTGTCACTTTTTAGACAAGAAAGTTGTAAGTTACTCGCAGCTTCCTGTGGAGCATCAACGAATTCGCAGAGCCATCTCCCCCGTGGAAATGAGCCTGATATACCTGTAGTACGACCCGCTCGCGGGTGAGTCCTCTAGCGTTAGGCAGCTAAAGTAGATAAGCCGTCAGCCACTGCACTAAAATCAAGTCGAAGTCGAAATATTTATTCAATCGTAGTGATTGGTCAGAAATGCTAGGATTCTGCGCCTCGTCCAGACTTAAGACACGCTAAGCCTCCAAGTAATCAACCTCATCGATCCAAGCTGTCAGAGCCAGAATTTTCCAAGGACACTTGTGCTCCGCGCCTGAATCTGCCTCGTCAAAAGAACCTGCCTTTTCGGTGTCATTTGCATGTTGAGTGGAGCTGAAGCGCGTTTAGACTGGGTTCTGCTTGGCACTTCAGCCCCACGCTAACCGTATCAAGCTAATTGGTCAGCAGAAAAAGGAATATCTTCGGCGTGTCCGCTTCCAAGCCACACACAGCCACACACAGCCACACAGTATTGTGATGTCTGCGCCTAAATTTGCGAGCGCTGTTGTCGGGAGCTCATATAATGTCAGTCTTAGTCCATAGCTTTTGAAGTCTCCAGCAGACGCTCGTTTCTTTGATCGATAAGAAGATCCGCAGTCCTAGTCCACTGGGACTTTGCGCAAAACGTTGGATACGAGAAGAAACGAAGCTCAAATTGCAGCCATGGGTGAGATCGCTCTCGATAGCGGCAAACAAGATGTGAAGAATGGGGTGCAAGTCGCCGTCACAAATGTGAAGGAGGATGAGAAAGACAAGACAGTTTCAGGAAAATCACCTCCAAGCCGTATCTTACGATACGCCGAAGTGTGAGTCTAGCTCGCTCGCAATACAAGCCATGCGCACTTGAAGTGTCACTGATAATAGCGTGACAGATTCGATCTGTGAGCTCGCGATTTCTCAAGAAAACCTGATCCCAATGCTGACTATGCCAGGCGGACGTATACCACAAAGCTTGTCAAGTCTGGGAAACCCGACAAAAAGCTTGACAGGAAGAAGCCTGTCCTAGTCGAAAGACGTATCATCAATCATAAAGGCCAGCACACCCACACAGAGGTCGACGTCAAAAGTCCGGCTTTGCGTGACATTCTCATCGAGATCAACAAAGATGTCGAGGGTCTGTCGCTCCTCAAGGAGCCTCCATTTGTAAGTTGGAGTTCATCTTGGAGATATATTTTGCCCTTTTTGCGGACCAGAAGTAGTCTTTATGCATCCACTGGAAGTCGCATGTGTCAAATCTTGCATTCTGCTTCTGAGGCAAGCAATATGACTGTTGGGACGAAGGATGCTCAGCTCAATCCAGTGGCTCTCTTTCTTGGGGAATATAACTCTTCCTTCTCTTGGCTATGTACGTACTGTGTTTACTGATAATACCATGGGATGTCTAGGCCGATCCATCTCTCTTCTTCCACTCTCGATTCGCCCTGAAAGACAGGCTATCACTCGAAGAAAAGAAAGAATCCCCGGATTCCTCCATCATAGCTGACCTCTCTGTTGCACTGCAGTACGTAGAAGAGCAGCACGGAAACAACATCTCCAGCCTGGAAAATCTGCTTCCAGCAAATGAGATCACGTGGGCCCTTCTTTGGGCCTTATTCACACCGAATTGCATGATGTATCATTTTCACCAGTACACCGAACAGCCTCAGATATTAATGATGCGTCGCATGCGTCAGCGTTACCGCAAAGATGGAACGCCTTATTTCCACGTCATGTGCGACATGATTGCCGACGACGGGCTCAAATTTGGCTACACCAAAGACCTCGGCATAGCCAGCCGACCCGATCTCTACTCCGACCTGGAGATCGACTACTACGACGGCGCGAGAAGAATCCAGGATCTCATCGTCTACCCTCTGGAGTACGCGCAAAATTCAGAGCAAATACGTCAAGAAGTAACGGAGCGAGGCAAGAAGTACGCCCGTATGATCGGCAACACATACTGGGAGACTAGCGGGCCAGCTATGCGAGAAACGATGAACGATCGATACGAGGTGAATCGTTTCAAATTCAGCACCCACGGCCGTGCAATGATCGACACTACCTCGTTCCGGGCTTACAACCCCAACTGGGCATGTATCCCAACCGTGCAGTCTACGCTGGACAGGACGCAACTCACCGACGACCAACACCTCATCTGTGCACCTTTCGTAGGCGGCTTCGGCTTCGGAGACAAGAAATGGGGCGGCTTTCCAGTCTCTCGGTTACAAGAAGTTGTTTGGACTGACGAGCCATTCCACTCCCTTGTCATTGGCGCAAAACAGAAGACACTGATCCATTCTCTTGTCAAGCAGCATTCGTCCAAAAGCACCGGCTACGACGATGTCATCCAAGGCAAAGGTCTCGGTCTCATCGGGCTGCTAAGCGGTCGTCCGGGATGTGGCAAGACGCTTACAGCAGAAGCTGTTGCGGAAGTCACCAAGAGGCCACTGTACGCTGTCAGCGCCGGTGAGCTTGGTACAGACGTAGAAAAAGTCGACAAGCAATTAACGCTAATCCTGGAACTATCCCATCGATGGTCCGCTGTACTGCTACTGGACGAAGCAGACGTATTCCTCCAGGAGCGTGACACCAAAGACGTAGCCCGAAACGCACTAGTCTCGATATTCCTCCGGCAACTGGAATACTTCCAAGGAATCCTCATCCTCACCACCAACCGCATCGCAGACTGTGATCCAGCATTTGAAAGTAAGTCTACATCTATTATCTTCCGAATGTGCGGAAAGAAGGCTTCGCACTGACCACTCTATGCAGGTCGTATCCACTTCTCCATCCACTACCCCGACCTCGACGCCTCCGCACGCCTCTCCATCTGGAAGATGTTCACATCGCGCGCCGATGGCCGCATCAGCTCTTCCGACCTCTCCACCCTATCCCAACACGTCATGAACGGGCGACAGGTACGTACACTACCAGTTTTCTTTACCCTCTCAAGATCAGACTGACACTACCTCTCTTATCCAGATCAAACACGCCGTCGGCAGCGCCCGCAGCATCGCGCGGGAGAATTCCGAAACATTGGAGATGAAGCACATTGAATCCGTCCTCGAGGTCGTGGAAGCTTGGAATGATGCCAAAGCGTTGAAATGATACGTCTTGAAGTCTATGAGTAGGATGTTTCTATAGTCTGAGAGAAAAGTAGACTTTCTTTTCGTCATCTTTCGAAAGACCTCGGATTCCGCATCCATCGAATTATCAGTGATCAGTCAATCAACGACATACCCCACCCACTCCTTCCTTCCCATCCTCCTCGTGATTCCAAGCCGTATCCTATAGCAAACTTCTACCCCGCACACCTACAAAAGAAAGCGAAGCACCCACCCTACCCTGATCCGCCAGGATATTCCCCAACCGAATACATCCCCTCACACATTTCGCCCGTTTCAACCGCCACTCCCTTTCCCTCTTCCATCTCCCAGAAAAACAACCCTACCCCCAATCATCAAACACCCACCCTACTCACCATTGCCAATCCTCACTTCCTCAATCCTACATATCTAATGGCGAAGTGGGACTCGCAATCGGTGTTTTTGGAAGACGATCTATCTGCTCATGGGGTTGTAAATCAATTGAATAATGAATATATATTTTAAGAAAAGGTCCTTTGGCACATACGGCCACAGACTGTCGAGAACTCGGCTTCCCGTCCGCTCAGCCAAAGATAAGCCTCAGATCGGGTAGTTGGGTCGGTGACGTAAGTTCTCCGCCCATCCCCTGGTCTTCAGCCCTCTGACACATTCTCAGGACCAGCGAATACTAGCTGCTGTACGTTTTTGTCCTCAGTTGTCCTTAACAACTGCGACATAGATGTTACCAATTCAGACTAATGCCTTGACCACAAGCAAAGGTCGACTCTAAACTAAGAGTACATCTAGTCGAACAATATCCTAATAAAAAGAAGCCCAATAATAGCGAGATATACCGTAAGATCCAGTAGTACTAACTCTAATTAATTGCGTCACCCGCAGCTCCGTGGGATCCCCGGTCTGCGGGGGCTCATGCGGAATATGACATGGGCTATCAATACGATGATGTAGGTAAGTGCATCCTCCAGCGGGCGCAACAGAGATGCTGAAAATTTGAGCTAATCAGACGCTATCTGTACAACATTAGAGACGATTAGAAATCTATCTACTATGCGTTCTTTGGAAAGCTGTCATCTCCAACCTTGGAAAAAATGCAACACCTCACTTGATATAGAAAATTTCTATGATAGCGTCGCTGGTCTCCGCTGTGTCCAGAGGACTAGTGCGTCGAAAGCAACGCTAAGTTCGCGGGCTTATCCCCAACCTTTTGACAGAGCGAGGAAGCACCTCGATGCCAGGAATCAGTTAAGTGTTCGCGTATGATATCTCCAATATGGGTTCTATCCAACCTATCTCGTCCCACGGTTCCAAAGTAGAGAAGCAAGTTCAATGAACATGCACGAATGACAGCGATCGGCTTGGATAACGATACGGTTCCTTAAACCATGATGAACATGATTGTAGAGAGCATCGGTGTCCAGCGTGCTGGCTCTCCGGCCCTTTATGGCTCTATCGGAGCCGAGGAATACCTCTTTCTGGGCCAGTAGGTAGCGGCCAAGCGAGAAGGATTGGGGAGGACATATAGATCCGAACTGGAGAGCTTTACAAGCGCCAAGCACCGATTAAGTAGACATGATAGAGAAGATCAGCCGGACATACACCGCTATTAGGCAAATGAAGTATTTTTATATAGAGTATTGGAGTAACTCCTATCAACTCGAGCGACATTCGCTCCGCTTATGAATTCAACGGCACGTAATACAGGTATCTACTTATCCTACTCATCAGCTAGATTAATTCTCCGGCCGACCGCTTGATTTCGGTACGACATTCCGTCTTGGAGGGGTGCGGGGCTCTGTTGTGGCCGAGTGGTACTAGCACCCACTTCGCGAAAAAATCCATCGGCGTGCTGAGTGAGCGCTAAGGCTTCCGGAATAGGAAGAGTATCCGAGGTAGCCAGTGATGTTTTAGCGCTTAGCCTTGTACGAATCCTTCGGATGTCGGAGGATGAATCCTATATTGTGTGGGGATGATCCTTGTGTTATAACAGTAATCCGGGTACGAACGTCATGATCCTTATATGGCCATGCCCGTGCACCCAATTCCTGTGTTTCGGAATCCACGTATGAAACCACCGAAACTGCTGAAATGAAAGATGCGATGGCGCTATATACGAAATCACCAACCCTCATCCCTACTTCGGCGATCATAACAGCAAGTCGGATATCAACGGAGTGATCCTCATGTTATAACAGGCATTAACGTACTGACCCTTATATTTAAACAGTAAGCCGGATACCACGTAATGATCCCTATGCCATAACAAAAGTTGGCGTGAGATAGAGAAAGACGACCATAGGCTTGATAAGGCACAGATGAGAGCAAATACCGAATCGTAACGTGACCAACATTGGGGAAATTAGCCCAACACAATCCCTCCTATACTGCACGATGACATGGGACAGTAAACGCCTTCGACAAAGGACGGATCAAACAGAAAAATTGGCGTGGCATAACTCCCTCATACCCGAAATTGACGACTCGGAACAAAGAGACAGAGCAAGGGCCGCCGTTTTTGGTTTGTGTTGTGAACTCGTGAACATTTTCTCCAAAGCAATGCTCAGTCGGAATCAGGCGCCTGTAACAACTAGTGAGTCTACAAAATGCGTGGCAGCATATGCTCACGAACATCCCTGTTACAACCTTCACAGCAGTCTCAATAGTCACCGATTGGCGGAATGCTCTCGGATACGAAACAGCCAGAATCGATCCTTCTCGTCATGAGGTCCTCCCCCTTACATGTAATATGGCAGACGTGTCCAAGGTCTTTTTTTCATTGCCGTACTGCACTCGTCAGACATGAAATAGCAGGAATCGGTCATGAGGTCCTCCCTCCGACATGCCATCCAGCGGTGTAGTGACGGCTGAGGGTATCCAAGATCTTTTTTTTTCCTTGCCGTACTGCACTCGTCAGACATGAATTAGCAGTGATTGATCCTTGTCGTCATGAGGTCCTTCCTCCAACATGCAATGCGGCGGCATGGTGATGGCCGAGGGTGCCCGAGGCCTTTTTTTCTCTTGCCGTACGGCACTCGTCAGACATGCAACAGCAGTAATCGATCCTTGTCGTCATGAGGTCCTGCCCCCAACATGCAATGCGGCGGCATGGTGACGGCTGAGGGTGCCCGAGGCCTTTTTTTCACTGGCCAGATAGTGTCGAGGGATGATACAATTCGGGGAATTTCTGCGATGCCAATGCAAGAGGTAAGAATCCTTCGAAGAGTTCGATGTATAAATATGTCGAGAGGAAGGCCCCGAAAAAAAAAATTCAACTCAAGCAACCTTTCCGATCAACCAAATTCTCCGACCAGTCTCTCCGATTAATCCTTTCGATCAACCATTTCAACCAATCTCTCCGACCAATCTTTCCGATTAATCCTTTCGATCAACCCTTTCAACAAACCATCTCAACCACCAAAATGCGTTTCATTCTCGCAATCGCCGCCGTCCTCTCCGCCCTAACGATGACGTACGCCGAAAAGGTGTCTTGCGAAGAGGGTCTATCCGACACCAACATCTGCGAGAAGAGTTACTGTCACTGCTATGACGGTGTTCTCACCTGCCAAGCAGGCACTTCCTGCGCCAACACGTGTGTGTGCGCTGCTTGAAAGTCGCCGTATGAGGTTCTCAGAGATTGATTGAGTACCACAACGCTAATTCTGTATAGTGACATGATGGATGGTTGCTGGTGGAAAGTGGCAACTTCGAGTCCAGAGGTCGAGAGAAGGTGACAAGGAAGATGCGGCAGTGGATTGGTGGTGCAGATTTGAGGTTAGGAGGAAATGGACGGCGTTATATAAATCACACTCATTATACACACTCGATTGCCCTTATTCACTCTCATTTATGCTGTAGGTAGAAGAACAATGGTCAGTTACACGGAGTGAAGGCCTTGAAAACTTAACGAGCTCGACGTGAGATCTCTTTGATAAGTGTTTTCTAATCTAAGAAATAGAGTCAATTTAGGTTCCTAAAGTAGAGTAGTCTGTCTCTTATCTTATAAGATAATATGAATTTAGGTTGTTTGTTTGTCTTTTCATGAAATACTATCTGTTTATAGACACTCATCGCATCTACAGAGGGAAAAGGTCTCGGACGCTCAAGCCGTGCAATCGTTTTTGTAGACGAGGGACAGGTATCTGACGACAGGAGCCGATAGAACGACTTCCGATGTTATGCTTGATCTGTGGAAAGAATGACAGTCGTAGCTCAGGGTGCTTGGTTTTGACAAGTCAAACTATGCAGTCGACGTGCGGCTTTGGTAGTCGAGCATTGCCTAGATAGCTTTTCACTGTTTGTCCGTATTAAATGTGTCCTCTACATAGACCCCACCAGCGCGACTATATCTTTCATCCGTGTTCTCTTCACTCCGGGTGGTAAAGAAGATGCCTAACAACCTTTTCAATTTTTCATCTCCCAGTCTGCGCCTCTCGCCAGGAGAATAACAACGCTCCCTGCTCTGCCCCAAAGCGCAGCCTCCATGGGCAGAATTCTTCCTTGATCATTGCGACTTTTGATCCAGGCACCATGGTCTAGAAACAAGGTTCCCATCCAGGGATACCTTTCCGCTGCGAGCATGGACAATACCGTCTCCATAGTGGCCTTTACCAGAAACCAGGAGATGTGCGTCGGTAGATATGTAAAGAACTTGTCGGACTTTTCCTTCGTGGCTCACTGCTGCCGTGATGGTCTTTTGAATCCAGGAGATCTCTTCACCTGTTACATCATTCACGATTGAAGTAGATTTTCTTCTGTTCCGCTCTTTAGCAAGGTGGAAGGTCCCTCACCATCATCGTGCACACAAAGCTGTGAATTCAAAGCGTCCGCCTGGTCCAAGATCTCTTCCGGTTCTGGCTCTACACCCACAGCATAGAACCGTTTCTTTTGCTCCGAACCCGATGACCAACTACTCCAAGAGCTTTTCAAACGGGAAGTGTAACTCATACCTGTCAGGCAATTCCAGGGCTAGATGACAGCGTACCACTCAAGTGTTTCTAGACGGATAGTTGCCCCTCATTCCACACCAATGACTCTTGCCGCCAAAGAGACAACGAAACCAAAACATCTCTCGCATCCCACAAGAGGGTACAAGCAACCAAGGGTGTTCCACCATCAAGGTCCGATTCGCTCTTTTCCAAAGGACAGAAGTAATATGCGACCGACAAACTGACACGTAAGGCGTCAACACTACAATCAACAAAGCCAGCCCCATCTGCTGTGAAAGATTTGCCGCCAACGGTAAACACAGAGTGGGGTGAGAGCTCGGCCAGTGTAGTCGGAGCATCACCTACGATCAAGAGTGCTGATGGGTCAAGACTGAGCTACCGGTCCATCGCTTATCATAGTCAACCCATATCCGATGAGGTCGGCCGTGAATTGTTGAGCGCCCACAGTGGAGACTACTGCAGGCGGTGAAGTGGTGCTAGCATTTCCTTCGACAATCAGATCACCAGACACTCACTCCCATGCTGATAATCGTTCCAGAGACAGTTACGGCGGGCTCTCCAGCTTTCACCGATGTGGTTGCTATTTCGAGAGATATCGCAGTGGGTGGGGTGGTATGTCCAGCCATTGTGAATATTGTCAAGCTTTGACGACCAAGTGAGCTAGTGCCTACGACTAAGTGGTTAGAAGACGCTAAGCTCACTGGGATGCCAGCAACCGCAGCTTCCTCACCAGCAGGCGTTAGGACAGTGCCGGTTACTGACGTAGCCGGAACATATAGAGATGCATGCATTTCGTAGAAACCGTCGTCACATCCCGAATGCCTCATCCCCACGCACCACCCAAATCCACATTCCCAACCAAACTCCAATCCACCAAGTCATCCTGAACCTGCCATCTCACAATCCCATCTACCTGCCCATCCTGCTTCACGACGCCATACGCCGTCCCCGTAGCAGTGACAGCCACACTCCCATACGATCGCCTATTTCCCGTCGAATTTGCCATGGCCGAAGGATTGTTGTACTGTTCCAGCCAATTGTTGATGGCTCCGGACCAAGTGTTGACTTCAATACCTTTGTTGGAAACGGATAGGACTTCGATCCAGGTTTCGAAGCCGGTGGAGACGTTCGAATAAGAGGAAGCGGCGGCAATGGGCGAGCCGGATGGGATGGCGTCATAGGTTTGTACGTTGAGTCCCCAGCTGGCTGTAATGGTTTGAGAAAGTATTAGTGGGGCATACTAAATAGGGCATGCAGTAGACAAACCTTGATGATTCTTCGCAGGTGGATTCCAGCTGGAGAGGCTCAGGTTGAGATCGGACGTCTGGTGGTAAAGATTTATTTGGTCCTCAGAACCGGTGAGGTAGAAGGGCTGTAAGGCAAGTCCTGTACCTATTGCTGGGTCAAGTGCGGAACCCAATTGGGTCAGAGTCCAGCCCCCGGAGGTGAGGTTACCAATTTGGACAAATCCGTTCTCGTCTTGGAAGGCAATAATGGTGGTGTTGGCGCAGCGGCTACACTGGTTGTACATGGCCGTTAAGCTAGAGTTTGCCATTGCGGTATATCCTTGATTTGGTAGAGCACCAGATGTCCAGGTGTCTACCGAGGGGTTGTATATGATTTCGCGGACAAGGTTATTGATATCTAGATAGAAAACACTGATGGCCTAGGGAAATGTTAGTATCAATCCATATAAGAGATATGACTTACCAGAGGGAATTCTGGGCGTGATACTGCTGCTGCAATAGCAGATCCATTCTTTCCAATTACACCAGTCCCATTAATGCTCCACTTTGTATCGTTTGCAGTGTTTGCAGCCTCCATAATTTGTCCCACGTTGTCTTGGAAATAGACACGAGTATTATTAACGGATTCCGAGGCGAAGGATAATGCGGCAATGTTACGCTGGGGTGGAGATGAATTCCTAGGCGGGGCGGGAGCAGGTACAGCGGACGAGTTCGGTGAGCTGGTCACTGATACTGTCCCAGAACGTTTATGTCTTAGTCCGAAGACCAATCCCAGTGCAACTGCGATAATGACTATCAATCCAACCACTCCACCAAGCATTATCTGGTTTTTCTTCGAGGGCCGACGAAAGTTGACGTGATGATCAATCCCACACTTCACCATGCACTCCTTGCCGTCATCCAAAGACACCTGCTTTTCCTCAAGTGGAACGATCTGCTTTCCCAAGTCTGGTGGTGGTGGTGGTGGTATATCTTGTTGATTCATTTGATGCACAAACTGGTGTGGAACAACTTCCAACGCACTATATGGTCCGTCCCGGCCGGCATCCATTGCGACGTGTAAAGGAGAAACAAAGAGCAAAAAATAGTGTGGTTATATCTATAATCGCACGAGGTAGGCAGTATTGTAAACATGACACGTAAGTAGTAGTAAGCTGAGAAAAGCCTGCAGCAGCGATTATGCCCTGTATGTTGTAAAGTAACTCTATAAATAACCTATCAATAACCCATAACCCAAAATGTCGGTCTGACGAACTATTACTCATTCGTCTATCATTTCAAGTGTGTCAGTATTCAGCATGTCAGACTATATCCGAAATCATGTGGAAAAGAGAAATCGAATCGGCAGCCTTAGCTTACGAATTCGGTATACTTCAATACACGCTTCATCGTATTATAAGGATAAGTATAGACAATACTCTGGCTTAGCCAATTGACAAATTAGGGTCCTTCTTTCCTTTTGTTTAGATGGATACCTTTTACAGCCTTGACGAATTGAGAGAAGAAGATATTGTTATTAGACGCGGACGAGAAAATACTACGAGTGTGCGTATATCTGATTATGCTGTACATGGTATCTCCTTGGCGCGGGGACACCGCGGGGAGATCTCCCGGCGAGCCTCGGGACATCAAATGTTTTTTTTCTTTTCTTTTTTCTTGTTTCTAGCGAATCTCCTCTTCATACTGACCCCCTACAACAGTAATAGTGTCACCTAGTACGCATCAAAGGCGTCATTGTCTACAACTCAACTGTGGAGCTGCATCCTTTCATGCACTTCTCACATTAGCCATTAGCCATTAGCCATTCCCTATCATTCGGCATCCTGGCCGTTGTCGAATTGGAGGCACCTTCCTAATGGAGACTACCAACGATGCGTCATGTTGTCATGCCACCTGGATACCTCGTACTTCTCCAGTATACTTTACCAAGTCAAATGACGACACATCGCCCTTGCATAAAAAGTCTCAGCAAGATATGAAGTCAATACTACATAGCCCCAAATCTACGAAAGATCGGGCAGGTCATGCCATGGTCAAGGCAGCACCTGCCCTTCTAGGGCTACTCGCTCCCCGCAGTGGTCATACGAATCGTCTTCTTTCCCAAGACGGCGGGCGCGACCAAATCATGACAGTGCTGGAGTGACATCCCTCAAAACATCTCTTTTCCCGACTACCTTCACCAACTGTCTTCCACCGATATTCATTTTTACAGTACTTGGCCTCCAAGTACTGATTATTCTTTAAACTCGCCATGCGTGTTGCAGTCTACGTGTCTGCCGTCCTATGGGCATCATCGGCTGCAGCTTCTTCTGGCATTGATGCCTTCAAACGGGTTGACAGAGTTCTAGAGTCTAGAGCCATCGCGCACCATAAGGCACCAGCCCCTAGCCATGAGCAACTACAGAAGCGGGCATCGCGATACCTGAACAACGTCACAGAGAGTGAGAGCAAAGAATGTGATTCCGAGGTTCATGCTGACTAGGCACCAGAATATGTTGTGGACGGTACCAAGATTCCAGACGTCGACGTATGTAGCAAGCGAAGCACTTTTGCGCCAGAGGCTTACAACCAAACAGTTCGATGTTGGCGAGTCCTATGCCGGATTGGTTCCCATCTCTTCCGCTGCCGACGAGACTCGAAAGCTCTTTTTCTGGTGTGTCTGGTCTATAACAATCCTTTGAACTATGCTCACCGTAACAACAGGTTCTTTCCATCCACGAATCCTGCTGCTACGGACGAGGTTGTTATATGGTGAGGCGCCTGCACTCATTCATTCTAGTTCACAGGCTGACCCGTCCATTCTAGGTTCAATGGTGGCCCTGGCTGCTCCTCCCTCAGTGGTCTCCTCACAGAAAATGGTCCCTTTACGTGGCAAGCCGGCACCTTCGCTCCTACAAAAAATCCCTACACATGGGTGAATCTGACCAATATGCTATGGGTCGAGCAACCGGTAGGTGTAGGATTCACCCAGGGCACTCCGGATATCGTGAATGAGGTGGAGCTTGGAGAACAATTCAAGGGATTCTACAAGAATTGGGTGGAGGATTTCCAAGTCCAAGGTAGCAAGGTCTACATCGCGGGTGAAAGCTACGGAGGTTACTACGTGCCTTACGTAGCCGATGCTTTCATTAACGCCGACGACAAGACGTATTACAACCTCGCAGGCGTCGCTATCAATGACCCTATCCTTGGTGATGGCGACCTGCAGCAGGAGGGTGGGTTGCCCATATCGATGTTATTGGTGTATCTACTGACTCAGATATCTCAGTGCCTGTCGTGCCATATCTAAACTATTGGGCAGACACATTTGCACTTAATGAGAGCTTCGTGGCCGGAGCCCGGGAACTTGCCGACTCCTGTGGATATACCGACTACATCAATACCTATCTCACTTTCCCACCACCTGGTCCATTGCCATTGCCCAAGAACTCCTCGGATGGTTGTGACCTCTTTGACGATGTATTTTATGCGGCACTGGAAGTCAACCCATGTTTCAACATCTACCATATCCTCGACACATGCCCTCATCTTTTCAATGTTCTCGGCATTGTCAACCAGGGGGATTATTTCCCTCCAGGGGCACAAGTATACTTCAATCGCAGTGACGTGCAAGCCGCTATCAATGCTCCGGTCGGTACGAATTGGGAGCAATGCACAACGACCAACGTTTTTGAAGGCCCTTACGGTAACAATTCTCAAGGGGACGAGTCACTGGGTCCGGCTCAAGATGGGGTTCTGGCGCATGTCATTGAATCAACGAACAACACCATCATTGGTGTCGGAGGCCTAGATTATTTACTACCAATCAACGGCACCCTGTTGGCGATTCAAAACATGACTTGGAATGGGCTCCAAGGTTTTCAGACTCCGCCATCAAATAGCTTCTTCGTCCCTTATCATCCGGAGTATAATAAGGGTTTCCTTGCGGGGGCTGGTGACCTTGGATCCTGGGTAACCGAACGAGGCTTGACTTTTTACACTGTCGATTTGGCAGGACACGGTGAGTAATATGTCGCCCTTGGCTACAACAATTCGACTGACATTTTCCAGAATTGCCTGGATACTCACCAGGCGCGGCGTACAGAGTTGTCGAATTGCTGCTGGGAAGGATTTCGTCCCTGGGCCAGACCGGAGACTTTACTACCCAGACAGGCAACTACACAGGCTTCGCTGGCGGCCCGGCACGTAAGAGATATGGCCGCATGATGGGTCATGGTCCGATGGAACAGGCATGATTACACCATTGTTTTAGTCTTATTGAGATTGTTCTAGTAATAAGATAGGTCTAAAGACGTGCGGTATTCGCCATCCTGACAAACGTAAGAACTCACGTACGAGCAGTCATACAGTTGAAGGGTAGACAGATTTGGAAGGGTGGCCTGGTGACTTCAGCAGGCCGAAATCCGATAATCTCTTCTTTGAACTGGTCTCCTTGCTTCGTTTCTTTGACAGCTAAGTGCCTCACTTCTTGTTTTTTTCCAACCAAATTCATGTCCAAGTATTCCTGCAGCTTGCTTTTCCCGATATCAAGTTACCTCGGAAGCAATCTACAAGTTTGGCTTGTTAATAGTCATTGGCTGAACTTGAAAAGGCTCGAAAAAAGGCTAAGCATAAAAGATTGACAGAGAAGCAATTGGGAGAAGATTCAGCAGCTATGATGTCTTTGGATGTCACATTGGCTTGTCAGAGGCTGTCGTCTAAACTCTTCGACTGCAGCAAACCAGAGCAAAAATGCCGCAAATGATGACGACTCGATTCCGGGCGAGACCTAGCTTTCCATCAAGATGTTGAAACTAAACCCTGTGCTACCATCATTTTCTCCACGAATCTTCAACTTCGGTCTCCGCGTCTTCTAAGTGCTGCCCGCCGTAAGCCACTATCTGGGATACTTTACGGCGTCTCTCTTGTGGAGATGGCGGCCGTCAAAAGCATGTCAAACTCCGGTAACTCTAATCGGAACGTTTTGTGGCAGCTCTAAGCCACAATGGTAGCTGCAGCGCGCCAGGATATGAATACCGTTGAGATGTGACTCGCAGCTATATAAATATCGCTTTCGACTTCCGGTTCCTATCCTGGTTGGTTTTCGCTTTCGCTATTATTACGACATAGCAATTACATTCGTTGACCCCCTCCCCGCTCCACACCTCCAACCCTCCTAATACTCCAACATGCATTCCTCCCTCAGCACCGCTCTCCCCCTCCTCTTCAACCTCCTCGCCTACACCACAGCCCAGAACCCCTGCGCGATGGTCGAGGTAAGCTCCGCCTTTCAGATTTACGCCAACCAGCCGGACCTTTCCGGCGACCTCAGCAACCCAAGCAGCAGCGCCAGCAGCAGTTCTACCAGCAGCTCTAGCTCCAGCTCTAGCAGTTCCACCTCCAGCTCTAGCAGTGCCAAATCCAGCAGCTCCAGTCTCAGCAGCAGCAGTCCCAGCTCCAGTAGCTCCAGTAGCTCCAGTTCCAGCAGCACCCTGATTACCAGTACCCTAGGCAGCAGCCCCAGCAGCTCGAGCATTCTAAGCAGCAGTTCTATCGGCAGCCCCAGCGGCACCAGCACCCTAAGCAGCAGTTCTGCCAGCACCCCAAGCAGCAGTTCTGCTAGCACCCCCAGCAGCAGTTCTGTCAGCACCCCAAGCAGCAGTTCTGCCAGCACCCCCAGCAGCATCAGCAGCTCTAGCTCCATCTCTAGCAGTCCCAGCTCTAGCAGTCCCAGCTCCAGCAGTCCCAGCTCCAGCAGTCCCAGCTCCAGCAGTCTCAGCTTCAGCAGTCTCAGCTCCAGCAGCTCCAGTTCCAGCGGCAGCAGCAGCACCCTGAGCACCAGTACCCTAAGCAGCAGTTCTACCAGCGGCGCCCTGAGCACCAGTAGCCCCAGCAGCTCTAGCTCCAGCTCTAGTAGTTCCAGCTCTAGCAGTCCCAGCTCCAGCGGCAGCGGCAGCAGCAGCACCCTGAGCACCAGCAGCCTCAGTAGCAGTCCTACCAGCAGTCCCAGCTCCAGCAGCTCCAGTGCGAGCACCATCATCAGCAGCAGTAGCGCCAGCAGTGCCATAAGCAGCATCCTAAGCAGCAGCACGGTAGGCAGCACCTCGACCAGCAGCCTCAGCACCAGCAGCAGTAGCGCCAGCAGTGCCCTAAGCAGCACCCTAAGCAGCAGCATCCTAAGTAGCAGCACCGTAGGCAGCACCTCGACCAGCAGCCCCAGCACTAGCGCCCCCAGTAGCACCTCAACCAGTGGCATGCGGCTGGCCCGACGCTCCGCTCAAATCCCCTTCCAATTCAAGGTCTCCCTCGACGCCAACGGCGCCAACGCGCAAGATCTCGTCGTCGCCTTCACCAACCTCCCCTGCTCCGGCCCAGGCCCCTTCAGTTTCGAATTCAACTTCGTCCCGCAATCCTCCTACTTCACCTCCGGCCAGGGCCAAATCAACATGTACCGCGTCAACACGCAAACCTTCGGTTCCACGCCGCCGACGTACAACAGCATCGCGCCGCAGACGGGGAGTCTGGTTGGGACGTTTACGTTGCCGAGTCCTGGGACCGGGGCGGCGCCGGTGTTGTTGTATTTGAACCAGTTGGCTTGTCAGAGTACGATTGTGTTGAGGTTTGGGATCGCGAGGGATAGTGGGGTTGGGGGGAGGGTGGCGTATTTGAATGCGGGGGGGATGGGGTTGAGGGAGAGGAGTGGGTGTTAGGGGCGCGAAGGGGGGGTTGTAATTAATTTGAATAAATGAGATGGGGGGTGGATAGAGGATGATGTATTTTGTGCCTCTTTTTTTTTTTTTTTTTCTTCTTCTTCTTTGTTCTCTCTGATTGGGTAGGCGACCGAACGAACGAGTAAGTACATCGCTCGCTCACTTGTCCTTTTCCTCACCTCGTCTCTCACCTTTATCCGAGTCAAGCACCAACTTCCATCCCCCCCCCTCCGGACACGAAAACAGGCAACGCAGCAGCGTACAAACAACTCCAGCTAAACGCTCCTATCCCTTCTCCAAGATAAGAATCATAAAACCACTCCGCCATTGGATCACCGCCGTTAGGAAGAGAACCCTAATTGATCTCAAATACCGCCGCAACCACTTATCACTGCACTGTTCCGTTCTCCCTTACAGCAAATAACTTTCCTTCCATCCCCTCCCTTCATCAGCACCAAGCCCTCAATAACACAACGGGATATTTTGATTCCTGCCCCCATCCCCTTATTATTACACACAATGCCAGCCCCATTCCCATTCCCACATTCCCCCCCCCCCTCCAAAACGCACCCTTTCCACCTCCGACGTCGAAAGTCCTCTGAGGAAAAAAAAGGGGGGGGGAGGCAGTAACCTACCTTACCTTGCGCACAAAACGATGTGCACAAAACGATGTTGTAAGGAGATGACGAGCGAGGTGAGATTGTAAGAGGGATGGGAGTTTGGGGGTTAGGGGATTGGGGGATGGGGGAAGGGGGGGGAAGAAAGTTGTTTAAGAATTTTCCATAGTAACAAGCAGGCATTCATTTCCAAGGTCGTTTTGTTTTATTTGCAAGCCTGCGACCAAAGAAATGGGTGGGATCGAGGATCTCATGTTGGCAAGCAAGTCCTGAAGTGTGCCTAGTCGTCCGTCCAATGGTGAACTGGCCATATATAAGTAGAGGTGTCACTCACTCACCTCGCCTCGACTATTCAATGCAACTATGTTGTACTCGCTCGGATCAGTTTCGGTATACATAAGCGGATGCTCTGAAATGTGCATAGTGGGTATTCTTGAGACGTGGTGCTTGATGGCTTTCGTGCATTGTAAGCCTCGGTTTTAGGGATAGCGGACTGAGTAACTTCGACATAGAGATAGTTTCGAAGTGTGATAGCTGGGGCGGGTGCTGGGCTTTCTACGAGGCTTCCGGTAACGAGCTTTATTGTGAGATTCTTAGACGATCTGGAGCCTCCGTCTTGAGGGCACAGTCTAGGTCTTGGTCTGGCTACTTGTCCTTTCCTTTGTAGCGTCCTTACCTTTATAGGAAACATTACGTGGGATATCTGGAGCCTCTGTGTTGAGGGTACGATCTGGGTCTTAGTCTGGCTACTTGTCCTCTCCTTTGTAGCGCCCTTACCTTTATAGGAAACGTTACGTGGGATATCTGCATTCTGGAGCGGTCAAGGGCCAATCTGTCCAGATCACTGGGGAATATGACAAAGGAAGGCATTCATGGCTCTAAGAGAGATAAGTAAGATACCCATCCCTTCTTTTCTTCTATAAGGAGGACCTGCAGCTACCGAGGGGAACCGAATATCCGAAGCACATGAAGGCCGAGACTTTGAATGATTCGTCCGGTCTGACAAGGACTATCTAGGCCACGCTGGACAGCATGTCAGCGTGATACGACACATGGGATAAATGGCGTCAACCATTCTACAAACCGAGCTCCGTTTCAATTGCAAGTCACTGAAAAGGAGGTACGAGTACGAAGGCCAGACGCCATCGTGCCAATGTGACACGGTGGGCTTGGGCATTTTATCGAGGGAATGGTGTATGCACACCGACAAGAGCAGCTGTGATGGATGTTGCGTTAGCTGTTGCGCTGGGGATTAGGGATTATTATATGCTTGAATGGATCCGAGAAGTTGATCAAGCCAGCATCAAAATCATTGTGAAGAAGTATTATACCTCAAAGCTCTCAAGACCATTTGAACGATAGCTCCTTCGATGTCCACGTTTTTGACCGGAAAGTACCTATGTGAACAGGTTTGACCTAGTCGTTTGCACTTCCGAGAAACCCCATCTGTGGCCACATATTCAAGACAAGAGAGCGAGATTGCAACCTTGGCTTTGCAGCTGCCCTAAGCGCAAATGGGAGCAACCAGGTCTCTGGTCTACTCGAAACTTCTATTGTACCTAGATGACAGCGTGTATCTTTTGACGAGACCGCAAACGTCACCACACCTCCAAGGAAAAGGCCCAAACCGAGATTGGTAGGCAGGTAGAGTGGGTAAGGCACGGCCGCTCGATAACGCACTAGGGCGGACTGCTTGTCCGAAGAAGGCTACGAAGAAGACGATTTTGAGGAAGAAGCGCCTGCCATGGAAGACCTTTGTCGTGCACTTTTGCCGCAGATCTGCTAGCGTTGAGAGCCAAAGCACGGTTTTATACTGCAAGAGCACGATCTGAACACAAGTAGTATTCCCGTGAGCCCTGATTATTACAAGATTACCGGAATGGTCGACTGGGAAATGATATGCGTTGTACCGAGATGGATTGCAGTGGTCCACCGTGTATTCTTGCAGGACAGCGATCTCTTCAGCAGCGGAGAAGGAGAGTCGCCCATTCATTCCTATGAGCATAAATATGAAGAGAGCATAAATATGAAGAGAACACGGACAACGACGAAGAAGCCACGATCATGGAAAGTGATGGTTGAGAGTCGAAAACCTTGCGAAATCACTTCGACGCCACACGACAGGGTTTGACCACGGAGGATAACTCATTCTACTGCAGATGAGAAGTCGCTGGAAGAATCAAAGCAGAACTTCAAGACTTCCTTTTGGAAGCTGACGGATAGCATTAGATAGGCGAGGTAGTAGCTCGAGAAGTACCATGCCGGCATCGGTGGAGTTCGGCGTAGTGAGAGGCAGGAGATGTCAACGGCCGATGCCGACGATTTGGTTGCGCGACGAGCATCTCTGCCAAAGAAGGCAACGCAGACTCACCAGCGAGGATAGCCTAAGAGGCTCAGCTGGCTTTCATCCAAGATTGTAAAGAATGGCAGTGTCCCGCTTGCAGAAGACCAAAAACGGACGCTTCAAACTTCAATACAGTGCAAGAATGGGACAAGACTCGTTATGGTCGGAGTTCACCACGTGAGCTTCATTTCTCTCGACGTTTTCAAGAAAAGTCGTAATGCGACTTTCCATGCCATAGCCCACCAAAAAGGGTTGTTTCCCTCTCTGCTGCTAGGTACTCATTCAGGCAGAACCGCCAGTCAAGATGTCTGTTATTAGCTATCAGGCACAAGATCAAGGTATACTCGATCGCATGAATCGACACTAAGCAACCACGGCGACAAGCAAAGTCTCAAATCGCAAGTGTGACGTGGTGCCAGAGGGCTTGCTATGTCATGCATAGCGACTTCTAAAGAAAGCCTCTCAAACTCGACTCCCTACTATAACACCAAGGACCCCCACCTCTCAGCTTTCCGAGCTCACATGGCATGAGCCTGGTAGCGACCCGAGGCTGAGCACGCGACTTTCGTGTCTTGAAACCTCTTAAAAATCCTATTGTCGCTTCCGAGAATCAAAACCTGACCGAAGTGCTCCGCCTCGATTCCATCACGTAACTGGGGCTTCGAGGTCTCTTATACGACCCTATCCTTGCGTTAAGGGTCTAGAATCACGATAAGATGACGAAATATGTATTTCCGGATCTGATGTTGGGCTAGAGGCGCACGACTCATCGCCGAGGTTATGGGGACGCGTGTAGCTTGCGCATATACAAATAGCAGCCACACGCAGCCACGTTTCGCCCACCAGTACCACTGGTGCAACGCATATGGTGCGGCTGCCACTACTCATCGAGTCATCACACATGATCTGGAAGAAGGAGCGCGGTAAGCGCTCCGTCATACAGCCGATCATTCACTATGCGCCATGCAGAGTATCTACACACTATACATAGAAGCAGTTGTCCCACGAAATGAGATCTTATCCATATGCATCCGAAAAGAGTAATTGATCTCGTGTACACAGCATCTTTCCCTATCAATTCATCAGCTGACCCCGTACAAGCATCTCACAATCGACAAAAATGATCGGAGCAATAATATCTTACCGCTCACTAACCGTTCTTCTAACGCTCGTGGCTCTCGTATTCTCAGCAGCCCCTCCACCATGGACCCCACAACTTCTAAACTTCAACGACACCACCCTTCTCACCAACTCCTCTAATCAAACAATTACCGACACCGCTGGAACCTACAAATGTTCAGAGAAGCGCTTCATGCGCACCGATAGGCGCCCAACTTGGGCCGAATGCTACCGCGCAGTCCGAGAACTCCCCAGCACCGACAGTAGTGGCACATTTCACACTTCGGGATACAACGACGTGTGGCGACTCCCTAGGGTCGAAAAGTTCGGCCAGTGCCGGGTGAAGGTGGAACTTGAGCCGCGGGCAAGGGTGGCGAGCAGCTGGATGGCTGTGAAGCTTACCCTTGATCATTTGTCTGTTTTGTGCCGGAGATCGTCGAGCGGGGGGCCGGAGCGAGTGGCAGGGTGGATGTTGATGGGGGAAGGGAACAAGATTAAGGTGTCGTTCTTGAAGCCGCATCATGGTTCAGGGCCTGAATTTGGGGAGGCTTGGAATGGGACCGCGTCGGAGTGACCAGGGTCACGGCTCGTGGGTGAGGAGCCGGGGATGGGGTGGAGGGGCTGGGGTGTGATGATAGTGGACAACCCTTGTAGTAGCGCAAGACAGGGAAGAATAGATAATAATTTCAACAGGCATGAAAGGTCAACCGACACTGTAAGTGGCTATCGTGAGTCGATCAAGGATCTACTCTAGAGTGAGGGCGGTAGAAATCAAGGTCGATTGACAGGTGGAAAGGGTCAAGGGAGGACTGAATGAGGAAAAAGGGATAACGACCATAAGGGAGGATTTTGGTACAAGCTTTTTTAAGAGAGATGGATGAATCATGTTCCTTGGGCCAAACTTGCCTAGGAATCTATGCAACTCTTACTCTACTATATGTATAGAGTAGAAGGCTAGAGAAGGTCGGCTGGGATCATGGAACTGCCAATCTTGAGCGAGTCCGGCGACACCTGCACCAAGCAAAGCAGCAGCGGCCATACCAAGGAGTGTGGGGTGAATGTACAGAAGCAGGACTTAGCTAGGTTGCAGGTACTTGTATCTTTTGTGTGCTTACTTCCTTTCACAATATTACCTGATGGTATCCCAAATTGAATGCAAAGAAATTCTTGACATGAAAGAGCTCACTGTTGTGAGTTGGGCAAAGAAAGAGATAGGTGGACAAAGTTGCACAGGATGCGACTAGCTGAATCACTGACGCTAATTAGATCGGGCCGAAGATTTCCCGTTTGTCCGTGATGATGATTCTCGCGATCTGAGGGCTAAAACTAAAGCTTCAGATGCATCTATACAACGCGAGAACAACATCTCTACGTGCTTGTTTACACCCAACAGCTCGCGTACGCGCTGTACTCGGCGGCTATCTCATATTCATTCGACAGCATCACTTACTTCAGTCGCATAGCTGTTCATGAATTATAGAAAAGGCACCGGGTAGGCTCTATCTTCCATCTGCTTTTCCCCACGCTCTCACCAGCCATCCGCGGTACGCTTCTGCTCCCAATCAATGCAGACAGTTGCTCAAGCTCTAGCATTAGTAAACTGATGGATGACAGACTCTTGGATATGGCACAGACCACACCATCCCGTCGCGCTCTTGTTGACCTCCCTGTCAACACGTTCAGCACTCCCCCCAGCATAACCGCAATGCGTAAGGCATCGATAGGCCAGAAAAGGCAGATACATGAAGTGGAAGAGCCGGAATTCGCCCAACCTACCTCTCGCGTCCGAGTGTCACCTGCCCGCTCTCAAAGTACCCTGAAAGACGATGCTCCACCTGGACAGGTAAGCCACCCTTTCCTCTTGTTTTAACGGCACTTCTAATTACCTTCTGTGCCAGACTCAGCACGCGCTTTCTGGAGCCATGTCCGTACATCGAGTGTCACCCGCCCGCTCTCAAAGTACCCTGAAAGATGACGGTCCATCTGGACAGGTAAGCCATGCTTTCCCTTGGTTTTCATGGCACCTCTGCTTATCTTTCATGCCAGACTCAGCCCGCGCTTTCCGGAGCCATGTCTGTCTATCCGTCCGCCACATATATGCAAGCAGAAAAGATCACGGAGGAGCGGGCAGAAGAGATGGGCGAGGGCGACTCACAAAATAGCTACAAGGACTCTGCCATGTCTTCAGTTGTTGACTTCGATCCGGACGATACGATGGTATCTCAGCAGACTGCGGCTACAGAGGTGACGCAGCCATTGCGGTCGAGGATAAGTCAGGTGAGTCATTGTCTCCATCGGAGTCATCGACGCCGCTAACTCATCTCCAGCATGCCGAGACGCTGCGACTCCGACTGCGGCTGGCACACTTCAAAGTCCAAACGAACCAGACCAATCTTCCTCTATCGCAACTTCGGATATCGCCAAAGGAGGGACCTCGACCCCAAAGTTCCACATCACCACCGGATGAGCAGCCGTCATTACCTAAATTACTCCCAGCACCTATCCTGCGTCCCACAGCCTTTTCTTCACGGATGATTTCACGACAGCAGGACCTCTCATCACCCCGATGCTCACCAGACCAGAGTGCCCAGAAAGACAGGTCAGAGGTATTTAGGACACCGGCATTGCCACGGCACAGAGCACCGACTGGCCAGCGACAGCTGAGCAGCCCACCTGGCAGCGTCGAACGAATATCTAAGAGACGCTACGAGGATGAAGATAACCTGACGAGTAGCGCCGTTCGAGGAAACGCGGCAATTGGGTTGCTGGGGCTAAGAGAAGAACGATGATGATGACGATTCTGGAGGACTGGGTTCGTCACTGTATGCTTTAAACTTCTTTGGTCTGATAGAGGGCAGCCTTGGGCTCGCTAGTTGCTACTTGATTTGCAACAAATGCATGGAAACGGACGGGCTTTTGGTAGCTCCAAGAGGGTGCTGTATAGTTAGATGACCGAATTGCTATTTCTTTTTCGAATCTTGGTGTTTTACACGAGTGACTGAATATTTACAGTAGGGCAGCACTCGGTTAAACTTCGGAGGGTATAAATCGAACTAGAGCGTATTCGTAAAGGACCATCTGATCATACCACGAGAACCTTGAACCTGAACCTCAACCTCACCCTGAACACTACATATCTCTTCTCCGTCTCAATCATTCTCAGCATCTCGAAAAAGCGCCTGTCGCAATCACCTTATCCAGCATCAGCAATCATGCCGAGTCAAGTCATGGTCCCCTTCCTCGTCGCCATGATGCTGTTGACAGGCGTCTGCAATACCCTGCTGTCAAAGTATCAGGTACATCATCCAAATCCCCTGCTATCATGCCTTTCCAAGACTGACACATCTCAGGACCTCCAATGCGTCGCCAACTGCGATTCCTCCGACCCCTCCGACATTCGTCGATTTTCCATGCCCGTAATCCAAACCGCGCAAATGTTCATCGGCGAAGCCGCCTGCTGGCTCGTCGTTTTCGGCCACTACCTCTATAAACGCTACTTCTCGCGTGCTTCCTCCCCGCTTTTTGCCGGCGGCTACACGGCCCTCGACGATCACGACTCGGGCATCGAGTCCGATGAAGATGAAGACCAGGAGCGGATGAGTGCATCATTCTCTGCGCTCGAAGCTGCGAACCCCGTCGCCAAGTCATTGGTATCCAATTCGGAAAACAGAAGGGAACTGGTTGGGTGGAGAGTTGTACTACTTGCACTGCCCGCATGCTGCGATATTGCAGGAACGACACTGATGAATGTGGGGTTGCTGTTCGTGGCTGCTAGTATTTACCAGATGACACGCGGAGCCTTGGTCCTTTTTGTTGGGCTCTTCAGCGTCATATTTCTCCACCGGAAGCTTGCTCTATACCAATGGTCGGCCCTATTCGTCGTGGTCCTCGGCGTCGCTATCGTCGGTCTAGCAGGCGCCATTGCTCCCAACCCACAAGCGCAGCCAGAACCAAACTCCATGATTCATACAGGACTCCTTTTCGCCCGAGCAGCGGTCGAGGACATAGTAATCACAGCCAAGACCCCAGAAGCCCTCTGGACAATCATCGGCGTCCTGATGATTGCGCTTGCTCAAATCTTTACTGCCACTCAATTCGTCCTAGAAGAATGGATCCTAGAACAATACGCATTGGAACCTCTGAAAGTGGTGGGCTGGGAAGGGCTCTTCGGCTTCACCGTGACGATCATAGGCATGATAATACTACACTTGGTTGTCGGACGGACCGAGCAAGGACGAAACGGCTATTTCGACGCAGAAGAGGGATGGCGGGAAATGACACACAACAAAGCCATCGCTGTTTCAAGCGTACTAATCATGATCAGCATCGGCGGCTTCAATTTCTTCGGTCTATCCGTAACAAGGACAGTGAGTGCGACTGCGAGATCAACGATCGACACATGCCGGACGCTCTTCATCTGGATAGTTTCGCTAGGACTGGGGTGGGAAACATTCAAATGGCTGCAGATACTCGGCTTCGCTCTCCTAGTCTACGGCACATTCCTGTTCAACGACATCGTCCGGCCGCCTCTGAAGTCATGCATCAAGAAGCGCAAAGACGAGGCGTTGCTAGCAGAGGAACCGATTGAGCATTCATGATAGCTCACGGCCGCCCCCCGAAAGCCCGGCACGTTCTTGACCGTCTGGTGTTTCCTCGCCATACCTGACCCCGACGCTTCCTCGCTCATTTGTGCAAGCCGTGCTATCTCCCCACTTATCACTCCAGGAGCAACGACTGCCCAACAGCCGAAGCATCAAAAATCCCCCCGCCTGACTACCACATACTAAAGCCGTCCAAACAATCCCAAGAAATAAAACATCAGATGCAAACCGCCATCTTCCTTGAAACCAAGAGAGAAAAAAAATCCAATCCAAACATGAGAGGAAAAACCGACGATCGCACGCAAGTCAGAGCATCCAACACCCAAACGCGAGACCCAAGAACTCCGAAATCATTGGCCACGTAATGCGTTCAAAATTAGCTACAACATACCTAGCTGCACTCACTCACAACCCTCTAATTCCAATCGTAGCGCAGGGAGGGACGCTTATTGTAGAGAAGGGAAGGGAAGGGAAGGGAAGGGAAGGGAGGTGTGCTGGCTGATGCACAAGGCTGGCTGCTACGTTAGTTAGATGTAGAGAGTGTGAGGATACTTCATAAGACAGACAGACAGACAGACAGACAATCACGACGAATTTTTCGGCCTGCAATTGAGCTTGTGTATGATTTGTACAAAGACCTGACCTGACCTCTATGATGGGTGGTAGGAGTAGGAGAAGGAGTACGGAAGTAGACGTACGTGGAATCCGAGGGGAATGTACAACAAAGTATATAAGTAAGTAAGTAACCTGCTGTCTGAGGAGCGCGTGTGCAAAAAAAAAGATGAATCTACTCTAGCTCGACCGACACGATACAACAAGAACACAGTCTAATTGTGATACTTTTCAATTGTTGATAAATAAGTAACGCTCTATGAAAATCCCCATCTATGAAATACCCGTATGCCGTACTTAAAAAGAAATCTCTGTCTCGGACATGTCCAACCATGCAAGTTGCAGCATAAAATCCCAGAAAACCCCACATATGCAAGAAAGGTCAAGGACACATTGATCTCGAGCATCCTCCCCACTCCACCCCAAGCGCCATCGCTATGGTCCCAAAATGTGTGATGGAGTTGAAGTGTCAGAAGCGACAGAAACCAGGACCGAGACACAGTCCTGTTGCGGAATCCACAGTCTTGCACCTTCTCGCACCCGTACCTATCGTCTCCTTTCCGTCTCCTTTTTCTTCATCTCCTCATATTTCTCCGGCGCCCACGCCTTCAACCACTCTTCACTCGGCTCCAGAGGGTCGCGCTCTCTCCTTCTCTTGCCCTTCGCCAGTACCTCTTCCCCTTCTTCTCCATCTACCCCCTCGTCGGGCTTTCCAAAGGTGGCATCCCAGTCCATATCCATCAAGTCACCAACTTCCAAGGCGGCCATGTCACTTGGCAAGCCATCATCGAACCATTCAGGCGGAAGCCAATCATCGGCATTGACATTGATATTGAGGGTGTCACTTGCGCTGATATCGCTCTTGTGTGGGCTGCCTTTCGACAGGATCCCGCTGGATGGGGTTGTGGACGGAGTGAGGGGGTTGCGCTCGAGCCAGTCGACGATGAAGTCATCAGAGACTGGGCGGTTGAGGTCGGCAACTCCTGAGAAGACTTGTTTGAACCATTCAGGCTTGACGTGACTGTTGGCCCATGGGTCAGGAGCTGCGGCCGATTGTGACGTCGCCGGAACAGTCGCTTTGATGTCTTTGCCGATTGATTTTGCCTCTGAAGCTGGTGTTTTCATATTTGTTGCAGTCTGCGGGGTCTTCAACTGGTTAGACAATGGTGAAGGCCCCGTCTGGGTTGGATTTCGGCTCATTGGTGTCGCAGCCTCCTGCTTGCCAGTGTTTTGACCCTGAGCTGACAATGAAGTTTTCATGGCCTGCGCTTGCATCGGCTCCACCCTTGGTTCTTGTATTGGCTTAGACCTTCCATTCTGGTCCAAGTTTAGTGCTAATCGCATACTCTCAATCGCATATGCAGCAGCGTCAAGGGGATCTTTGATGACTGGCTCATGAGAATCTGCAATGTGTTTTTCTAGATCAGCGTTACTTGAGAAGCCAGCTGTGATAGTCTCACACTGTGCCACAGGACACTTGATTAAGTGATGTACGGCGGGTATACGTTGGGCATCTGGAGAGTCGACCTTTGCAGGAGTCGGCGCCTGCAACGACATTGATGGACTAGCAACATTGTTCTTTCTTTTCTTTGTGGCAGGGAGGACCAGTTTGTCTTGGGTGAGTTCGTTTTTGACGCTGAATTGTGAAATCTCGTGAGGAGGCTGACCACCGATTGGAAATGGTGGCTGCGATGACGTTGGTGCAGAAGGTGGTCGGTTGCTATTGTTGGCATGAGTTTTTTGGAGCCTTGCCTTAATGTTAAGCGCTTCTTGCTGTGATTGGTGGGATTGGAGATTTGCAGCACTCAGTTGCTGTTGCGGTGGATTTCCACCAGGTGCCACCTCCGACATCATGAATTGAAAGTATTTGTGTAGCTTGGTCTGTATGGATTCCAGTTCCTCTAAACTCATGGTGAAATTGTCCACTGGGTTTGTGTCGCCCGACTGTGTCTCTTTGAGTTGTTGCTGCACAGCGATGCGCTAGTCACAGTCAGTTTTCATATTCCAAGATTTCGATATGTTTACATACCGAACTAAGTAAGTCTTTGGTCTTCTCTTCATCTTTCGACAGACTCAGGTATAGTGGAAGAGAGTGTTCAAGACGTTGTGACATGACACCTGCGGTCTTCAACTTCTCGATCATCCGCGCTCTTGTGTTCGGGCTCATAGGAACAAGTTGCCGAGGTTTTATGTTTCTCATCACTTCGCTCTTCAGTTGGTTTACTCGTACGTCTCGTCCGGGATTTGATACAACGTTCTGATTCACAGCTTCTGCAAGATTTTGTCCCTGAACGCTCTGGCCGGGGCGAGCACGCTGAGCAGCCTCTATCTGGAGACGTCGCGCATCCGGGAAACGAGCCTTTTGCTCAGGAGTGAGGGAGTTATACTTTTCCAGTGTCATCTGTGACGATGCATTATTTACCGGAGGCTGAAGCTGAGGTTGAGGTGGCTTGATGTTTGGTGGACGGATTGGTTGCTGAGATAGTTTCGGATCCGGGACTTCAACCACATCGTCGCTAGTGTTGGGACGCCTACCACCCTTCTGATTGGGTTGTGGCCCCGATGCTTGAGGTACAGATCGACCTGTCTGGGGGAGCTTCGCTTGCTGCGCATTCGACTGGTTTACTCTTTGAGCGGCCTGAGTTTGTGGCCACTGCTGCCCAGGCTGAGGTTGCTGATTCTGGCCGCGTTGGACCGTTGTTGATTGGCCGGGGGGATTTGGTTGCAGTGAGCCTTGTGATTGTTGTTTTCGAATCAAGTTCTGGTATTGCTGCTGCTGCTGATGCTGCAGCTGCTGTTGCTGGAGAGTAAGATTTGATTGACCTTGCATAGCTTTCATATACGCCTGTTGTCGTTTATGCAAGATCATTTGTCGGAGCTGGTCGTCGCTGACTCCTTTCACTTCAGCGGGTAACTGAGCTCGTGCAGCCGTTACTTCATGCATCGTTGGTGGCGGCAGAACCGGCATCGAAGAGTTTTGTACCTGTGCTGTAGAACCTCGCATGGGAGCTTGGCTGCTGTTTGGGGCTACGCCAGGCTGTGTAGGCCGGGGGTTGCCCTGGGACTGTCCTTGGTTCAAGGCGTCCCTCTGCTGATGGTTTTGCGCAACTTTTTGTTGATAGACGATACTCTGCAACCCCACAATCTTTTGGAGACTGTCTGCAGGCAAGATCTGTGAATTTTGATGCACCCATTGCTTGAGTTGCCCCCAATTTTTAATTTGTTCAGGAACCTTTGCATTCGCGCCGGCGACGCTGAGAAGACTTCGCGGAAAGTCGACTACGTCCATCATGCGGGTTGTGTTCTGGTCCAATGCAATCGGGGCAAACTTTTGCTGCGGGTTGCGAGCTTCATTTGGCGGCCCTGGTTGCTGCGATACCTGGGCTTGACCATTGGGTCTATTCACGGGATTCGGCGGAGGTTGAGCAATACTCGGGTTTGGCTTTGGTGTTGATTGCGCTTTAGTCCCTTGGCCACCCATTGGAGCCACCGGTGCACCCAAAGGACCAGATTGGGCGGCATTTTGGACGTTTTCGGCTCTTTTTCCCTCTTGTCTCTTTTTCAATTCTATGAGGAAAGCTGTCCTTTGAGGCTCTGGCATGCTAGATACATACTTGTGGAACTTCTGCACATTTGGGGGTACTGGTGCCTGCCCTACGTTGGGCTGACCATTAACAACACCAGCCTGTTGACCACTCGGAACATTCAATGCACCGGTCTTTGGATTAGGCTGGCCTTGTCTCTGAGCATTCTGTGCCTGGCTTGGAGGATTGAGCGGCCGATTGAGCGTCGGCATGTTGGGATTTTGTTGTGGTGTCCGCTGCGCACGACTATTGTCAAGACCGCCGAGCTGCCCTTGTAATGCTTGCTGCTGCGGGGTCTGTCCGGGTATGTTGGCAACATTGGGAGTCTGTGGGGGTATCTGTGGTTGAGTTGTCGGTGGAATGTTCTGGTGTTGACCCTGAGGGGTGCTCCAGACTGCGGGAGGCTGTTGCTGAAAATTATGGGGAGGCTGCACTGGTCTCGCACCGAATTGACCCTGCTGTTGAGGATGTGCTGTTCCTCGAACCTGAGGTGGAGCTCCCTGACTTGCGGGGACGACGACTTGACCAGCTTCTTGATGTCGAAGAGCCTCCTGCTGTTGTCCCAAAAACTGGTCGAATGACGGTTCATGATGTTGCGGCGTTGCTTGCGGTGGGAGTGGTTGGCCTGGGTGCATGGGGATTTGAGAAGGAGGACGGCCTTGCTGACTCACGGCACCTCCTCTATCTAGAGGGTGGGTGCCTTGAGCAGCCCTCTGTTGCTGAAGAGTCCTTTCTTGTACAAACTTCCGAACAGCATGCTGGCGAAAGACGGCGTGTGCAGGGTTTATGCCTTGGCTTTGCATTAGTTGCCGCTGCTCCACTGGTAAGCTCATTATCAGCCTTTGAACATTTTGCATCTGCTCTTGAGTCACGTTTTGTGCCATGTGCTCCGCCATTTGCATGATTTGCGCCTGTTCCTGTGGGCTGAATTGTGATTGTCCCTGGGTTTGCAGCGCACGTTGATTCATATTTGGCACTGGCGGTCCGTTCGCCATGTGTTTTTGCATTTCTATTGGATTCATTGACTGCACTGGTCTTTGACTCTGGGGAGCATGGTGCTGCATTGGATTCCCAAGGTTTTGCATATGGGTCTGCTGGGGGGTAGGATACGATTGCTGTTGGAATTGATTCTGACCCATCCCTTGCAAGGCCATTTGCTGTTGCATCATCGCAATCTGAGGTTGTTGAGGGTTCATGAATTGCTGCTGCTGCTCTGCCTGGCTCTGGCGAGTGTCGTGGATCCTTTTCAACTGCATTCGGCATTGGGTTTCGTAGGCAGTCTACAAAATTTGTTAGTCGATGATTCCACTCTCACGCCGATGACGCACCCTATCTTGAGCTCGATCAAATTGATCCCTTTCGAAAGACGTCGCTATGTTGAACGTCTTGGCCAAAGTATATTCTGGCTTGACCAGGCTGAGCTGTGTAATTCTAGGAGAGTTGGTGTTAACGAGACGCTCGCAATCAGCTTCAGCTAAAAAACATACATCTGCTGTATGATGGCAATACGATATGTTGGAGGCACAGTTTGCTGCCATCCAACTGGAGCTGGAAATTTGCTCAATTCTTTCAGTATATGTGCACGGATGTCTGAAGATGCACCACCATTTCGTTGCATGCCTCCCGGCTGCGGATTGCCTTGTTGAGGGGGTCGAGGCACCCCCGGGTTCTGGAAATTGACCTGCTGATTCATTTTGGCGTAACCCAATGCGTACTATCGGTTGGATGAAGAGAGATGGGGCAAAGTAGCTAGAAAAGTGATCGATGCCAGTCAACTCAAGCAAAATTATCTATTCACCTAGGCCCTTCGTTGACCTTTATTTTTCCCGGAAGCGGTAAGTGACCTCTGCTCCAACAGGCTAGGCTAAAAGTCGGGCACTCGAGTTGCTGCGATCTTGAGTGGTATGTGATGGTCATAGAGGAGGCGGAACGTCGAGGTAGAGGAGTATGACACAGGGACCGGCGTGGGTCGGAGATCTCGATGAGAAGGAGGAGTGAATGCGGAGAAGGTGGGTGAGGTAGGAATGAGGCAAAAGGCGAATAGAAGCCTCGTGGGACCGCTGAAATGGTGAAGCAGCGGCAACGGAGATGATGCTTCTAAAAAGCCAGACGGTAGGAGAAAGGATATTGAGAGCGGGCAAACGGCATCTCTGTGTCTTCTTTGGAGGCTTCGAGGGAGCGGTGGCGTGTTGAAGGAAGGGTTGATGGGAGGAGAGGGGGAGGTTCGTAGGAGGATAGAGTATGACTGATGGAGTTGAGGAGAATGTCAGCTGAAGAAGAGTAGGATCCTGATGGGGCTCTGGGTAAGACCAATCGGAATGGATCAAGGGAGAGACACGCTCTCGTACTCCGTACCTAGTCACTAAGTATCATTCACTTTTCACTGGCGGGGAAATGGATGAATAAGCCGAGGCAAACAAGAATAGATTTACTCCGTACAAGTGATCAAGTGTGTAAAGGCGAGGTATGAGAGTGTTACTCTATAAAGAATTGTTCTTTTTATTGCTGCATTGTATTATTGTATTATTTATCGTATGGATGCCCTTTAATTTTATGATGGTAAGTACGAGCGTGAAAATAAAATACTTTAGGAGATTGGAAAGACAAGCAGATACCAGAGCCTGCGCCGATCATGTCTCGGCCCGCCCAAAAGAAAAGTCTCTAGAGCAGCCTAAGACGTGCCTAGAGATAAGGTACGAGTAGAGTAATTCTTAGGCTGCCTTAGGCCCTAGGGCAACCTAAATGTAATAAATATCATTGGTTAACATCACTGAACGTCCCAAGAGGAAAAAACAAATCAGGCACTGCTTGGGCCGGGATCCTCTTTCTGCTACATCATACTCTCTATTCATGCTGACACTTGTTCTTCTTCTGCTTGTTCGTTTAACATTGTTGTTAAATTGTCAGACTCTTTAAATCAAGGGTTTTCTTTCCATCGAATTAAAACCCAGAGCATGAAATCTTCGATAGGATCAGACGCTTTCGCTCTCTTGGCCCTCGCATTCATCTCCATCTTCGTTCTCCTTCTTCTCCGCCATTTCCTGCCTCTCCGAACAACTCCGGCCTACCTCATCCTTCCCATTTTTCTTTCCCTCACCCTCCCCATTAGTATCATACTCCTCGTTCCCATCGATCTCGCTTCCAGCTCCAGGCCAGATGAAGAGGCTTTGCGCGGCATATGGCTGCCTGAAGGTGTTCGCCTCGTGGCATGGCGATTGACCTACTGGCTCACTTTCGCCCTCACATGGTACTGCCATCATCAAGCCTTCCAATGTTTAAGCGTACACTGACCTCTTCAGGCTCATCTTGCCTCTCCTCGGTGAATACATTGACTCCGGCTACCGAACACCCAAGGACCGCCTCATATACTCTCTCAGATCGAATGCGCGCTATCAGCTCATCGTCATAGCTTGCGCTGCAGCAGGTGGCATTTACGTTTTTCTACAAAATGGATTTGCAGGAGGCTCGGTCAAGTCATTGGTCATGGCGTGGGTTGCTCCCATGAGCGGTGGATACGGGTAGCAAAGCTGACAGGACGCCAGATTGGCCTACTGCTGGGGCTTGGTCATGGCGATATACTTGATGGGTCACGGCTTGGTCGCTGTACCCCGAAGGCTCTTCCGTAATGCAGATGTGGAGGGGAGGTTGAAAAGAATACAAAGTCAGGCCCCTACGGTGAACGATCGCCTCTCGGACGCAACAACGGAACTCGAAGACTTGGAAGCCCAACTCACCCAGCTCCGGAAGCGGAAGAATGCCGTTTCGAGAGACCACGAGGAATGGATTGAAGAGATTTCCGATGCTTCGAGATTGCCCGACTCCCGTATCCTATCCACTGCATCCACTGTGCCGGCACCTGCCCTGCCTGCAGTACTTACTGATCGCTACCTCGCTGAACTAACCAGGAAGCTGACCCGTGCTCGTCATAAGCGTGCTCGCTTTGTAGAGGCTTGGGATCGCCTTATACAGGAAGCGGTAGATACTCAAGCGATTGTTGATGCCCGTGCTTCGAAAAAACTAGAGTTCGGTAAAGCCTCGCCACATTCCTCCTGGTTTGAGCGTCGGAATTGGTTGACACCATACACCCGCTACTTGCTGTACGCTCAGGTTGCACCTGGCATCAGAATTGCGCACGGAGCCATTTTTTCCCTGGCTTCCGTATGTATCGTCTGGTCTGAGCTTGTCAAATATGTGGCCCCAAAGCTTTCAATCATCAGTCTTACCATCCTTTCACACAGCAAAGCGCACGTCAATGAAGTCGGCTTTGGAGGTCAGGTCATTGCTTCGATGTGGCTACTCTACATGTCCATGGCTACCCTCGCAAGCTTTAGCGATATCAAGATCTGGGGCAATCGCGCTCTCGTACGGAGAAACACTTACGGAGAAAGCGCTACGTGGTATTCTGGGCAGATAGCGAAGCTCACGGTACCGTTGGCCTATAACTTTTTGACATTTTTCCCTCCAGACGTGCATAGAAAGACCACCTTCTACCACTTTCTTGGTCGACTGATCAACCTTACGCCTCTTGGGGCTGGATTTGACTATTTCTTCCCAATCTTCATCTTGATACCCGTTTGTGCCACTTTGTTCGATCTCTATGGACGCGTGAAAAACGTCTTTGGCTTTGGCATTATTGGAGATGACGATGAGGGAAATCCATCCGCATATGGCACAGGAGGGTGGAGAGAGGGCAAAGAGCTCATCGACCGAGAGTTGGAGGGCGCATCGCGACTTGGCCTCGCGGGCAATTCAGACGGGTCATTCTCGCCGTTACCTTCTGGGGTTCAGAGCCCGATAAGGGCAGGGCATCAACAGAATCCCAATCACATTCCCCCAGCTCAAAGCTCCCGTCCTAGTGTTGTCAGACAATCAACCTTTCAAGAGCGGCAAGCTCAAAGGCTTGCAGATGCGACGGCAGCTGCAGAGGAAGAAGACGAGAATGTATTTCAAGGTTTCGCGCACCGAGTCAAGAATACCATTGACAACGTGGAAAGACCTGAGTGGCTTACAGACTTGGGCAAACGGCCAAAGTGGATGGGTGGAGTAGACGGGAACAATGAAGGTAGTGGGAGAGCCGAGTCTGGCAGGGGCTTGGGGAGATGGTTTGGTGGAAGACCTTCTGATGGCCGAGTACGCCTTTAACGATTTTATGTTGACACTAGCGCTGGAGTTGGAGGGGTATCGTCATATACTGGGGTATTTATAGACCTAGACAAGCAATTTAATCAACGAAATTCTCGCTACCATGATTAGCATGAGATATGCACCAATGTTCGCGAGTTGAGTTTAGTTGAATTGAGCTGGCGAAGCTATTGGCTATTGGCAATGGGAAGGGAAGGTATATAAGAAATATGTGGTGATAGGGCTGAACGCTTCGGGGAGTTTGGTGAGTGTAGATCCCGAAGGCGAGTGATTGGAGGAAATCACATGGCTGAAAGCGCTGCCAAAAAAGACAAAAGATAAAGTAAAGTACATGTATACAAGATCAATCACTTTACTTCCCCCTTTGCTACCTTTTCCTTTTCCTTCCCTGTACACAATCTTCTCCTCAGGTTCTTACATCTTGCACGGCTGGTCCTCTTGCAAAAATTACTCGACCTGCTGGTGGAACCATTCTGATCATATCTCTCTTGTTGTACAATTCCCATGGTCTATTCCCAAACCCCCCCCTCAACCCCCCCACCTCCTCAATCTTGGCTAGAAAAATCAGCTACACGAACTATACGGTCAACAAACTACCAATTGGTCTGAGAAGAAAAGAGTTCATATGCGACACCTAAGAAGTCGGGGGTTGGACAGAAGTTCTGTGGTCCGATTGCTAAGAACTTCAGCGCCTAGAGAGAGGAGGATTGAGGACCCCAATTTGACCTGAGAGCCGGTACCGAAAGCAGCAATAATGGCTGCAATCTTGGGAACGCTACCCAAAGATCAAATGGGAAGTATGAACAGATCGCAAGAAAGGGAGCCGAGTCCATGGGAGTCTGGCACCTCAGTCAACCAAGAGGTGAGCCTGCCCACTTTTGACTACCCCCATCTATCTATTTCCCTTCCTGACATACAATGTCCACGGCAATATGTGCCTCCAGCCCGCATTCTTCCACCGTCGCCATGTCAATTGTCTACCCTTTCAGACTAATTCATGACGCACACAGACTGGCCTGCCCCCCACGAACATCAATTTCACACACAAACAGCCCGCACAGGAAAAGCTCAATTTTAATCCTCCCTCACCGCCGAAGTCTAATGGTATTTCACCAGCACGCAACCAGCCCGAAACGCCAGAAAAGCGTGGACAGGGATATGCAAGTGGTAAATATAGCCAACCAAGGTCAGGTGCAGGCCTGGACCCCTCTTATCTCTCGCCACCTCCCAAACTCGGTAGTCGGCCAGATTTGAATGCGAGCAGAAGCGGCAGCGAAGCAGACAGCCTGTTGGATCTATATAGCAAACCCAGAAGTCTAGGCGAAAGTAGCTTGAGAGGGAGTATGGACAGAACAGATCGAGTGCTGGCGCATGAAGAGCCGTTCCTGGAAGATGAGGACCCCGAACGATCAAGGTGGATACACAGAGACAAGCTCGCAATGATTGAAAGCCATGAGATGCAAGAGGCTGGGATTCAACTGCCACCACAACGACAGAAATCTACAACTAGTAGATCGAGGAGTCGACGGGAAAAGAAAAAGAGCCAGGAACGGAATATCATTGCGCCTGATCACGATAAGGACAAAGCGCTCATGGAGGAGCGGAAGGAAATAAGATCAGGATCACCAATTCAGCAAGATGACGAAGGGGAGCATGTCATGATGAACGAATATGACATCAGAACATCAGAAGAGATAGCAGCGAACAATTACGCGGATACCAGCTCCTCGAATGGGCATCGCCAAATACAGCACGACTTACGGAAAAGCTCCTCTCGCATTCCTCTACCACGCTCAAGTCCTATGCCCATACCACAAGAACATATCGAACGAGACATCCCTCTCCCTCGAAAAAGAGGCACAAGCGGCATCTATAGCAACGGAGATGAAAATGGTCTCTCCTATTCCCGCGTGCGCAGTCGCAACGATAGCGTCGGCAGCGCCATCCTCCTCGACGACGTTGAAAGCATCCCCACCCACATCTCTACCTCGGCTTCTAATGCCCCCTCTTTCAACCAATCCACCCTCTCCAAACCTCAGCGCACAACCTCCTCACCACAACGACCTAAATCTCGCTCCGGACTCGATACCACGCCTCTAAGCCATAAGCCCCGCAACGTAACCACGACCGCCGCCTCTCCACGCACACCATCAAGTACCCAACGTCCCAAATCCCGCTCCGGTATCGAACCCCGCCCCGCAACCGCTGTGAACCGTCCCGAAGGTGAAGCCCCGTGGCTAGCCACCATGTACAAACCCGATCCGCGCTTACCACCCGAAGAGCAACTCCTCCCCACTCACGCCAAGCGATTACAGCAAGAGCAGTGGGAGCAAGCGCAAAAGGAATCCCAGCAACGGATGCGGGACATGGACGCCCAACAGCGCAAATACATCAAAGACCAAAAACCCCCGGCGCAACTCCCGCGCCAATTCTCCCCGCTGGCCGAACACACAATCAACGGCCTCCAACCCCACACCAGCGACGCAGCCGAAAAACCCCCGCAAGAACCCTCAGCCTCCGAATGGCCCCTAACGCAACCCCCCTCCCGCAACCCACCCCCAGCAGCCAGCAGCATCGGCGGCGGCTTGAACGCCAACCCAGCCACCGGCGCCGGCGCCGGCGACGACGACGAACGAGGCCAACACGCCGGCTACAGCCCCATCCCGCGCGTCAAGCCCGGGGGCGTCACGAGTCCCATCCTCGGCAACATCACGGACATCCGACCCGGTCAGCGGCCGCTGGATCCTTTTGAGAGGGAGCAACTGGCGCGGAGGGACGCGGAGAAGGCGGGGCGGGAGGGGGATGTGGGCAAGGAAAAGGGCAAGGGGTGCGGGTGTTGTGTTGTTATGTGATGATGAGTGTGGGATGGGATGGGTGGGATACAAGGCGCGCAGCTTATGCTGTCTGTCCTGTCTGTTGGAGATAAGGGGGGGGGGTTACGATATTCCTACAAAGTTTTCCTTTTTTTCCTCGAATTGAGCGAGCGAGCGAGCCAGTGAGCCAGTGGACGGACGGACGAAATTCAATGTTTCATAGGAAGAAGGGTGATGTGATGTACATTGATTTCCGACCTGTAACTCTATCGAAGTTGTAATACACTTTTTCTTTCTTCCACTCGCGGTATACAAACTGCCCTGTACTCGTACTATAAAGTACGATACAAACGCGTCCTCCATCTAAACAGTCAAGTGCTTCACCCAACGCAAGATGAATAAAAAATATTACACAGCCCACACGCAACACAACAACACAACACAACACAACAAACCACTCACTCCCCCCCCCCACCCTCCCTACTCGGCTTAACCAAATGATCCACCAGCCCCCTCGTGCGCCTCAACACCGCCGCCCCCTGCGTCTTACCCCCCCCCGTCGTATGCGGGAACCTGCGGATCATGGTCTTGGGCGCGACGGGTTTCCAGCGGCGCGCCTGACCGGGCATGCGATCGAGGCGGGGGGCGACGCTGTTGCTGGGAGCGTCGGTGGCGACGGCGTCCGGGTCTTTGATCGAGTTTGCGAGGTCGATGGCGGTGATGAGGGCGGCTGTTTTTTGGAGGAGGATGTCGGTGTGGTCGTCGTTGGAAAGGGTTTCGTTGATGACGGGGACGGGGACGGGGTCGGTGGTGGTGGTGGTGGTGGGGGTGGTGGCTTTGGCGGGAAGGGGTTTGGAGGCGAAGCGGAGGTTGTGCAGAGACAGTTCGTCTCGGCGTCCGCCTATGCGGCCGGCTTCGACGTTGGTGTATGTGAGGGTGGGCCAGGACTCGGGTTCTCCGTAGGGTATTGTGAGGGAGGACCTGTGTTCGAGGCCGAAGGAGGTGTAGTCGACCTGTAGTGATTCATGCACTCTGGGGTCGAAGTTCTTGTGGGGCTTGATGGCGAGTGCGGGAATCGATATTGAAAGACCTAATGGAGTCTTGAGTCGCTCTGTGCCCCAAATATCGAGATTGCCATCCTGCACAAACGAAGTAATGCTTGGATCGATACTGCCATCTTTGGCGTACACACATTGTTTTCTGGTGAAACGCAAGTCAACGACGTTTTGCGGCTGCAGGAAGTCCTTCTCTCTCGCGTTGACCAGTCTAATGTCTTTGATTGACGTCGTCCTATTCTCCTGATCGAGGGATACTCTGATCTCTAGATCTGGCAGAGCTCCGACAGGGACAGGCAATGACAAATTTTTGGCCGATGGTGATAATCGAATCTGCAAGAAATCCTCGCTCGGCTTGCGAGGCTCGAGGCTCTCTAAAGAGCGCATGAGGCCTGGAACAAGATGCACAAATTCTCGAGGTTCGTCCGAACACTGTAAGGTAATATCCTTTGTGCGAATCGCTCTCATTATAGGGTCATTTTTCTTGCGCTCATGGTTCAAACCTTTTTTCCCTCCTCGAACATGCTCTAGCCCAGACGAGAGTTTCCCTGCCATCTTCGTAGGTAGCAATACTTGTCCCAACGTCGCGGAGTCATGGTACTCAATATCAGATTTCCAGTATGGGTAATCATTACTGCACAGCGTATAACTAGTGTCATCCGGCGCTGCGAAGAATGACTTCACTGTGTTAAATGCCAGCTCGCCATGTATGGCTTGAGACACTGGACCTTCCGATAAGCGTTCGAGGCGAGGTTCATCCTCCTCTCGGCCCCCCATTATTTGAGATTGACACCATCTTGACCACTGCTGATTCCTAACCAATACGGACAATCTGGTACCTACGTCGACCGGAACCGGAATAACATCAGGCAGCTTAACTTTTGAGCTAGCTAATTTGGAAGAATTTGCAGAGGCAGGTCCCAAGATTTGATGCATCAATCTTCGCGTCTCTAGAAGGTCGACGTCATCTGGTCCTATGTAAAACACACGAAACTATCAAAGTATTAGCATAACTTCAAGATTGCGTGGCCTGTACTGACCGCTGTGCGAGAGGGTCCTTGTGGTTTAACAAGAGTGTCTGTATAGTTCTCGATAAGCCGCAGCATAGCATCATTCAATTTCTTGGGATTAGGGGCTGAGTCCTGTTCTGACATGGAATTGGCATCTGTTTCGATCGTGGAAGACCGAACGTTCTCAAAAGTGTGGACTAAGAGTTTCAGTATGTCGACGCAGTTGTCGTAGTCAGATGTGATGCGAATGATACGATCTTGAGGCCATGCTTCGACTTTTGAATCATAGCTCCTGGATATGAGCTTCAATATGTCCCTCCCTGCCAGCAAAATTAGTGCTTCGGAAGCAAAACATAGCCAGCTAGCTGCTTACTATGATTCACTATGAGGTTTAGATGGGACTCTGGCACCCGCATGTCCAATTCGCCTATCAAAGAATCCTGAAATCTAGGGGAAATGTCCCAACACCGTTTCAGCAGTCTCTGGACTAAGGCATCTTTCTTCCGTCCCTGCCCATGTTGCTTCCCAGGATCCTCCGCGGTGTTGGAATCTTCATACCGTATTTTATCCGCGATCTTGGGTGCCTTAGACCGTTGAGCCGCCATTTCGCCCACAGGTTGCCAGGATGATCGCGAATAGAGACTGTTGGATATCTCTGCACTCAGGTCGAAAACATCGGCGACTGGGTTCTTGTCATTCCTGGTCAAGTAGGCTGCCAATTGTTGCTTGGTGAAGCCCTCACAGAGCCTGGTGACCAAGTCATGATATGAGAGTCCTGTAATATTGCCTTCTGTGCTTTCCACCCACGACGTTCTCACGTTTTCGATGTTCTTGCAGACTTCATCGATACCAACAATGCCCCTTTCCGCATCAATCTTCTCCATAAGCCCAGACGAACTTGTCGGTTCCGAGACAGGATTCCTATCTGGACCTGTAGCATGAATTTTTCCCATACCTATGTCGTGTTCAACTCTATATTGCCGGTCTCTCAGGACGAGGACCTCGGCTGGCTCGCCCAAGACATTCAAACCGAGACTGTTCTTCGTAGGCCTCCGCGTTGGGGCCCAATCGTCATAGCAGTATCTGATGGGCGCTTTCTCATGGCCGCCTTTGTCGGTAGCGGCGTCTTGAAGAGATTGTTGCTCTTGTCCTAGACTCGGCCCTAAGGTGAAGCGCCGGAGCTGTTGGGGGTGTCGTACATGGAGACGACGACTAGAACGAGATTTTTGTCGAGCGCTGAGGCGACATTGACATCGCAAACATATAGACGAGCTCTGAGTACCGGGTATAAGCTTGAACATTGTAAGTGTGGCCGCTCAACTTGACGATACATCGATGTTTAGTAGTCCTCGCTCTGTGAGTATCGAAATCAAAAATGTTCTCGGCAGAGTTTCCGCATTTGGAAGACCTCATAAATCTCAGCCTTTCATCCATTCTCTACACAGAATTGCTTCCGTTTCTCAGTTTACGAAGATTACTATGAACAGATTAAACATCGAAGACGTACGCTACTGGCCACAGACCCAGTCACCACGTCGAGCTCCAGTTCATAACCATGTCTAACCAAATCCCGGACTGAAGAGCACCACCCTGCATCTCACAATATAACCTAACATCTCCCCAAAATACGCCTTAAAAATGTCATACCCCTCCCAAGCAGCTCCACCCCTGCTGGGCTCAACTCTACTGGCATCAGCTCAGGCACACGAGAAGGCCAGGCCACCGCCAGCAAGTTCAGGCTCAGCTACAATTGATCAGAATGCATTAGATGGAGGCTTTAGATATGGGGAGATTACTTCGATTGCTGGAGCAAGCGGGTCGGTAAAGACTTTGGTAAGCTCTTGCAATGCAAACTGCAACCTGAAGCGGTTTGCATGGTGTAGATACGAATAGCCAATAGATTCGATTTCCTCCAAGCTTTGCCGCTTTGATTCCTATCCCTGGGGCTCTCAGATCCGCCCGTACAAGCACTAACGACGTTTGCTTGACAGCTAGCGTACCATGCCATAGCAAGTCATCTTCTCACCCACAAGCTTGGCGAGGTAGCTTTCATTGATACTATTGGATCCTTCTCTCCATTTCGACTGCGAGACACCCTGGCGTATCGTCTAGAAGCCGAAATTCAGCACAACAGCTACCGGGAGTCTGGATACATGTACGAAAAGAGGACCTCGACGTTAGAGGAGTCCAAGGAGGCAATATTGGAGAAGGCAACCTTGTTCCTTGATCGCGTGAAAGTCATGAGAGTATTTGATTTTGCTGGCGTTGTAGAAGCCGTTAGCGAAGTCAATGAGCTCATGGAGGGAGTAGCGCCGAAAGCCCAGGAGCCTCCAGCCGTGCCATTTAAGAGAATGGTGGATGAAGTTGGTGATAGTGAGGAAGAGTTCGACGAAGAAGACGAAGAATTGCAAGGAGAACCAAGACGAAAGGGTGTAGACCTCGGCATTCTTCATGTCGGTGACCCTGGAAGCGGTCGTATTGGTATGGTCATTCTTGATACGATCACAAATGTCGTAAGCGCGATGATGTCCAAGAGCCAGGTCCAAGGCCAAGCTCTCCTTGCAAGCTTTATGCGAACTCTCCACCACCTAACGTCCCGCCATCACGTCTGCACTATCCTCACCAATGCCGCAGTCAGTAGTACTTCTACCAAAAACGCAGACTATCAGCATGGCCCGAGAGAGGATGCCTCGATTTTCGCTTCCACCATGGGTAAGCCTGCTCTTGGGAAGACGTTTCCGTTTCTGATTGATACATCTCTCTTCTTATCCACCGTACCAAAGACTAGCGATGACGCAAGGATTGCGTTCGGTGACGAGGGGAAGTCGTATCAGAAGTCGCTTATACTGGAGGTCCTCAAGGATAGATGTGGTACTCGAGAAGGCCGATGGGCGGCTTTCGAGATAGCTGCTGAGGTGAGATTGGTGCCTAGTGGATAAATCGCATCCGTCTATCATGGCCCGTCGCCACTATTTGAGATCTGCCAGCTTCTCAAGTCGTCTCGTGAGGTGAACTCATCTATCTCGTTCGTTCGCTTGTGATTCTTTGCATCCGAACCTGATTGAACGTGGTCCGCTATGCTCCCCCTACCACTAACGGCACCGGAATTTCCAGATTCGCTTTTGCTGGACTTCCACTCCTGACGAGTTGGCTTTATGGTTCCTCGACTTCCAGTGCCCGAGGTATGCCTCTTGTGACCTCGCAATGTTCTGTTGTCCCCATCACTGTCGTCCTCTTCTGTGCTACCTCCCAGCCTGGGACTTGTATTTACACCTGGTTCATGATCGGCTGCCCATCCATCTCCTCCAGCGAAGATGTTCTCAATGCATTTATCAGCCGGCAGCTCGCCAGCCTGTGCAAGCCATGACGCAGCTAGGGTCCGACGATACATATCCTGCAGCTTGCCGCTTTCCCGAGCGTAAGATGACATGGAGGGCACGTTGCTTCCGTCGTCACCATCAGCTTGCTCGGCGGTCATGATGCCAGCGATCCCACCGAAGACAGGTGCGGTCTTGAGCGGAGGGGCGGTATAAGTTTTGTCGCCTTCTACATGTTTCATGTAGACGCCGATCTGATACCCAGTCAGCCTTCCCTTTGGTACATATAGAGAAATTGAACTCATGCCTTCAAAGTGCTGTTGATCTTGCTCTCCTGCATCAAGTATCTTCTGGGAACAGCCTCCTCCCCATCATCGCTACCACCTACGAATTCAGCTAGATTCAGCTTCACATTCCCCAACACGATCCGCTCTGCCCGTGTACCAGGCGAATATTCTTGGAGGACTTCGAAATGTATCTCCGACTCTTGCAGCATGCCATTGCGATCCACTGTCAAACGCACGGGCAGCGTCTTCACGTAGTCCCAAGAAACCTTGTGATCTCTTATGCCTGCCTTGGAGGTACGACCGCGGTGCTCAGCAGAGGTAGAAGAGGGTAGGTGCCATTTGACGTAAGACGTTCCGGATTCGAGAGGGACATTGTTCAGATCGATAATCTACCACCCAGATTAGCCAGTCATGTCCTGTTGGGCATACTAGAGAAGGAGGATAGGATGGTGTACCTTCAGCTGCAGTTCGAATTTTGGCTGGAAGAGAGTCAGCTCATCATTCTCAAATGGTCTCTCTCAAAACAGACCCTCCGATTCTTTGGGACTGTAGAAACTATTGTTAGCTGGTGCATCGTGCGAAACACTTTACTGAAAGACATGGTTGTCTGTTGGGGCGAGGAATACTCACCAAAAGCGTTCTGCATCTCCAAGCGGAGGATACTTACTATTTTACTTTCCTCGGAATTCAAAGGGAAAGCGGGAGCTGAACAGGAATGTAAAATTGTTTCAGGAAGGCGCATTTCACTTGACAGTGAGGTCGGCTTTGGGGGGGTAGTTCCGGGCTACGTAATTTAAAATTTGGTTGGAAGACGGGCGCCGCCCCGCCCCGAACCGTTGGCTCGTGAGCGCTAGAGATACTTAAGGTACCTACTGTACCGTACCTAAAGTACCGATAAGAAGTAAGAAAAGCGAATTGTTTCTTCAGTGCCATCGTTTTCTCAAGGCATTTCGCCATTGGACATTATACATTTTGGAGAATGCTGTCGACCAATTCCACAAGGCAAAGTGCATAAGGAGCATTTTGCCTCTGCCAGTAGAATATCTCTTTTCCCTACTTTCTCTCAAATCGAGTCACCAGAAGTCTGTACAATCTAGCCCGCTAATATCCTGGCTCAACATCTCCACTGAATCTTCCCGCCTATCAAGGCGGCTTCTGAGTCCTGTGTTATTATACCGAGCTTATGGACTCTCTCCAAGACCGCGCAGTCAAAGCCATCCATGAAAAATTCCACGCCTTGCCCAAGAAGCGCAAGCCTGGAACGTTAACAAACGGTGTTCAGGAGTGGGTGCCCCTGAGCGGCATTGTAGTCATTGGGGATAATGAAAGTGTTACATGTTTAGCCTTGGCCACTGGGATGAAGTGCTTGCCGGAATCGAGACTCTCATCTCTAGATGGCGGCGCAGTACTTCATGACTGGCACGCCGAGACTCTCGCCATTCGAGCTTTTAATCATTTCCTTCTCCGGGAATGCCATCGACTCGCATCTTGCGCCAGCTACACATCAACAGTCCTTCAATGGAGACAAACTTCTGAGCTGTCTGAGAATCACATTGTGCCGCCATTCAGTATTCTTCAGAGTCTGAGAATCATGATGTACTGCTCTGAAGCACCATGCGGTGACGCGAGTATGGAGCTTGTGATGGAAGCTCAAGACGATCCCACACCATGGCCTGTCCCTGCCGCCCTCGAGGGAAGTACTTCTGCTTTGCTCGGTCGCGGGTTTTTCTCAGAATTAGGTGTTGTGAGACGAAAACCCGGTAAATGATCTTGTCTACTGGCTCTTGCCTTGCTACTGATAAGGTGCATATAAAAGCTCGAGCTGACAGCCCAATCACCATGTCCAAATCATGTTCAGACAAGCTGGCACTCAAGCAATGCACGTCCCTGCTATCTTCGCCAGTCTCGCTTCTGGTCTCACCTCAAAATGCATACATTGACACCCTAATCTTACCCTCTCAGCAATACAGACAACAAGCATGCGAGAGAGCGTTTGGACCGGCAGGCCGCATGTTACCCGTGGCTAGCTCGACTTGGTCCGGAGGTTATGGATATCGCCCATTTCATATGGAGACTACAGAGATTGACTTTCAATATTCACGGAGAGCCGCAATTGCCAATACGGTCATCTGCAAGGGCTCAAACGTTTCAGCAGTGTGGATTCCATGTCATCAAGAAACTCTCATTAATGGCGTCCTGCAGGGTCGCAAGCAAACAGATCAAAGGGGTGCCAGTGCGTTGTCGATGATGCATACTTGGAATCTTGTAATTGAAATCGATGGTCTCCTAGATGTCCCTGCGCTAACAAACATCCTTAAAAAACCCTCGTACTTAGATATGAAACGATCACGAAATTTAGAGCAAAGACGACACGTCAAAGAAGAGGTGAAAAGCGAAGCTCTCAAAGGGTGGGAAAGCCGTTGAATTCAGATCTGAGTACCATTTATGCCTGCTAGTCTTCAGCGCATGAAAGTCAAGCAAACGCTCCAACTTTAGTTTCATATCTGTTCTTCAACCCCGAAAGGACTCCGGACAAGCGCATACTCCTATCTTTTGCATTAATCTCCCCAGTCTATGCAATCGCCAGGTAGAAGTCTCTCATCTTGGTTGATAGACGGAATGGGGGAAAGTGCTGCAAGTGCAAGCCTGTCTAGGCTCATGCCAGACGTCGCAATCTCCGAGACATGCAGAACAACACATGACATTGTGAGCGCCGTCAACGTTGAAGCAACCAACCGCTTGTTTGACAACTCTGACCCTGAAACATCATCAGCACTTCAACAAGGCTACCACTTTGCTCCTGTCCTTAATCAAGGGTTATTGTCTCAATCCGATCAATGACGATGGCGAGACGGCATGGTGTGCATTTGGAGGTCCATATACCCACTACAGATAGCCCTGCTCAAAGCAAACAAACGACTTCTAGGTTATTGGGCACCTTCTTATCGATAGAGCTCCAACCCAATGAAGCAAGGATTATCTATCGCATGCTGTATGTACGTGCCTAAAATCATGATAGAGGACAAACAAGTGACGAGACTTCCAGGTTAAAGTCAATTTGCCCGCAAACATGCAAGAAGCCTTCCGGAGCTCCGAAGGCTAATGGGCTGTAAAACTTCTGTCGGCATGTTGCTTTGAAGATATGTATCAGGTTTTATGCATTACATGAAATTAATCGTTTTCCTTCTTGGATTCAACAGTTTCCAGGTGAGTATAAAATACCGGGCACGTCCTGGATCCTTCCTTACTTCGCTCTTGCTTTCCTACAGCTTCTCTTCCACACTTTTGGTCGTATACAATCCGCCAATTGCTTGATCCAATGCCAGCTTCTACCGCTGCCATGAGGTCTTCAGATCAATCGAGGGATACTGTTTCTCAAGCCCCTCTCTCAGACGTTCCTCAAATCTTTCCTCAAGACCTTCCTCGAGATGAGCCGAATCTGCATCCAGTACCAGCTGTAGTCAAAGAAATGGAGATTAACTCGTCACTTGAAGATCTTCAGACCGATCATCAGCGGCAGATCCTGGATACTGTAGCTCAAGTCCGCAAGTGTGGTCTCGAGAGCATCTTGTCTCTCCCTCAGCTCGTCGTTTGTGGGGATCAGTCGGCAGGCAGAAGCTCTGTTCTCGAAGCTCTTACGGAGATTCCATTCCCCAGAAACGACAACCTATGTACTAGATTTGCAACGGAGATCGTTCTACGACGCGCGAATACAAACTCGCTGACCATCAAGATAATCCCTGATTCCAAGCGACCTGCAAACGAGCAGACGCCTTTCAAAGCATTCAAGGAATCCATCACCAACTTCGATGAACTACCTCGAATAATGAGCGCTGCCATGGACGTCATGGGTATTGGTGACTTTGCTTCTGGGTTCAAATCCAAAGCATTTGCGAGGGATGTTCTCAGCATAGAGATCGAAGGTCCATCAAGGCCCCAGCTTACGTTAGTCGACATCCCAGGTTTGATTCAGACTGATACCAAGGGTATCACCAAGGCTGATGTTGAGCTTGTTGGAGAGATCACCGATCAGTACATCAAACAACCCCGTACGATCTGCTTAGCTGTTGTCTCTGCTGCCAGCGACTCTGCCAATCAGAGTATTCTCACGAAAGTGCGTGAGGTGGACCCGGACGGAGATCGTACCCTCGGGATCATCACCAAACTCGACACGCTTCCCTCAGGCTCCGGTAGTGAGGCTGCGTACATCGAATTAGCTAAGAATCATGATATTTTCTTCAAGCTGGGCTGGCATGTGCTCAAAAACCGGAAATTTGAAGAACGTGACTTCGATCTTATGCAACGTAATTTGGCCGAGGCAGCCTACTTCCGTACCTCAAATTTCAAGGTTCTACCGGAGCATTTGGTGGGCATCGATACATTGAGATTGAGGCTCAGTAAGCTTTTATTTGAGCATGTCAAGTGAGTACTTCCTTTCCACTAGCCCGAGTATTATGACCGATCTTGGGAGGCCTTCAGTCCTTGGAACCGTCTCGAAGCAGTCTCGGGTCTCAAATCCTCACAGCTGCTGGGTAATGACACTTATTGCTTCTAGACAAGAGCTTCCGAAATTGCGAAGCGACCTCGAAGACGCTTTGACAGCGGCGACTAAGCAGCTCGATGTCATGGGGGATAGCCGAACAACGTCCGCAGAGTGCAAAGCTTATCTGACGCAGCTCAGCCTCGAGTACTACGAGTTCTGCAAAGCTGCAGTTGACGGACATTATGAAGGTGACTACTTCAATACCAACGGCGACAATTCTTTCTCTTTGAAGACGCCGGCGACAGTCCGAAGACTTCGTGCCGTCATTCAGCACATGAATACAGGGTTTTCCGACACTATGCGTAACAATGGCCACAAGTACCAGATCAGTGAGTCGTCTGTTCCTGATTCCGGGGGCGACGCTCTACGATTTCCACCTTTACCTTCTCCATTACCATCTCCCCGTCCTGTATCACAGATACAAGGGCCAGACTTATTTCCAAACAAACTATCACCCACCAAAATGAGTAAACGAGAAGCACTTGAATGGGTTCGTCAAGTCCTCATCCGTACGCGTGGAAGAGAATTAGTTGGAAATTTCAACCCTCTCCTTGTCGGCGAGCTTTTCTGGGAGCAGTGCTCCAACTGGAACCGCCTGGCCGTGCATTTCTTGGACGATGTGGATGAAGTCTGCGATCGGTTCCTCGCCATTCTGCTTGCAGACAAATGCCCGGAGGACATTGTCTCTCGACTTCACGCGTCCCTAATCCGAGATGCACTAAGAGAACGGAAAGATCAGGCTCTGCAGGAGCTTCGACACATCATTGAAGATACGAGATACTACCCCATAAATTACAATCATTACTACACCGATACGCTATACAATCGGCGTCTGGAGAGGAACAAAGCCTCCCTCGCAAACTGCATTGGGAACGCGACGACTAATCAAGTGCTGAAAGGTTGCAACTCAAATGAACACACTACAGCAAGCGTCAACATCGAAAAGGCAGTAAATGCTTACTCAAAGAGCAACGACCCCAACATGGAGAACGTCAGCTGCGAGGAAGCTCTGGACTGTCTTTTCGCAATCTACAAGGTCGGTGGAAACAGGCAAATCCCCCCAAGGATCTGGCTGACGATATTCATCATCCAGGTTTCCCAAAAGACTTTTGTCGCGAACGTGACCACGCAGGTCGTTGAACGTCACATGATCCGCGGTCTGGAGAAGATCTTCTCGCCAGTCATTGTCAACAGCTTGACGGATTCCGAAGCAGAGGCAATCGCCTCGGAACCGACGAGCTCCAAGCGCCAGAGACAGTTCTTGGAGGATCGCATAGCGAAATTGAAAGATGGACAGAAAATCTTCCGGAGTGTCATGGGCAGTGCTGCGATGTAATAGTGGGCTCTCAATCGACGTGTCGGTCGTCTCGAGAGAATGCTGACATGACTAATTTGCAACTCTCTCTGCGATTCCTTTACCTTATATTCACATTTAATCCCACTGCCTCTTTTCCAGATCTCATCCCACACCCCTCCCGGGGCCTGTTGTGCCATCGCACCTCTGGCCCTTTTCTCGGCTATTTACAATCCAACTCGTTCAGATAAAGACCAAAAACCCCTTCTGGTAGACCATCTTACCCCCCGCCTATCAATACTCAAGAGTCACAGTCCACCGCTCGCTTGGTATACCACTTATCTGAAAAAAGCAAACTCCCGCATCCCCAAAAGACACACACATTCGTCACCCCCTAAACCCCCTCCACTCCCTCCCCCCTTCCACAATCCCCCTCACAATCCCCCTCTCCCCCACATCCATCATCTTCCCCCTACTCTACCCTACAACCCCCCCTCAGAACCAAAATCTCTAGCCCAAATATTCATCAACACCCCCACCCCATCCCCCTCTCACCCCTAACCCCCACACTCTCACAGAAAACAAAAACAGAAACGAAAAGCAAGATCCCTTCACCTCGCCACGCCTCGCTAAGCCAAGGAAGGAAGGCAAGTAGTAGCGCAAGGAAGCCAAGGAAGGCAAACTAAGCTAAGCTACTTCCCTTTCACACTCCGGCTGGGTGGGTGGCTGGTTCGAATATGCGGGAAATGAAGGAGATGAGGAGATGAGGAGATGAGGAGATGAGGAGATGAGGAGATGAGGAGATGAGGAGATGAGGAGATGAGGAGATGAGGAGAGAAGATGAAAAGAGAAGGACGGACGGATGGGTTTGAATGGGGGGAGGTGGGGTGAGAATGGGGGAAAGGGGGTTGCGAGGGGGGTGGAGTGGGGGAAGTTGGGGACAAGGGGGAGAGGGGAGGAGAGGAGAGAGGATGGGGTGTTTAGGAGGGTTTTGTTTTGAGGAGCTGGCGAATATAAGATAGGGAGCTGGGCATTGCAGAGATGGCCATGATAGGTAGGTAGGTATGACATCCAAAGCTTTTCCGATACTTAGAGATTTGCAATGACCTGCGCTGTTAAATTTTGTATGCAAAAATCCCCCCCATGCCGATTTATACGCCCAAAGAACGCCTTGCAAAATAGTTCAAGTGGCAACAGCTGCCTCGCCGTTTAACGCATTCACACCTTCGCGGCCATTGACTTCGTGGTTCGCCAAGGCACTTGTCTGTTGATCGACTATCTGATCAAGATGCTGAGATTCCGGCTCTTGGCTCAGCTCAGCCTCCTTTTGAGCGAACTTGGTTTTCTCGTCGGCCGTCATGTCGGCTAGGAGAGGTTTCTCGGCACTTTTTTCAGAGTAAAGGTTCTCGTAGAATGCATTGATGATGTTGTCGGTGTCTTCAATGGCCAAATGTCTGACGTCGGCCATGGCCTTGATCCTTGCAGTGCAGCTCTTGATCTGACTGTCTGTCATGGCTAGGCCGAGTTGGTTTACACGACTCTTGATAGCATTCCAACCAGTCAAGCGTGATGTGAAATGGACTATTTCCTATTAAGCGGACGTTGCACTTCGAGTGAGAGATTTGCTTACCATAGCGGGTCATCCCAAAATCTGACGGATTAATGACTTCGTAGGTGGATGGACTAGCCAGTATAGCCTTTGCGTGGATACCAGCCTTATGCGTGAAGGCACAGAAGCCAGCTTGAGTATTTGAACATTAGCATAGATCAATCAGTTGACAATTGACATCTTTGCTGACATACTGATATAGTTGTTGAAGGGAACATTGATCTCGACAGCGCCCGCAACCAGGTCCTCGATAGATTTCAGCTTGGTAAGATCGTATTTACCCCTCACGTACTCCCTATCAGCGACCAGCATACGAGCGACGAATCCCCCTAACGGGGTAATCCCATTTCGCTCGCCGATCCCCAACACACTTGTGTCCACGTGAGTCGCCCCAGCTTCCAAGGCACAGTATGCATTTGCTATTGCACATCCAGTGTCGTTATGGAAATGACATTCGATGTCACATTGGACGACCCCTCGCAACGTCCGTACAAGATCGTACACTTGTCTTGGGCTCGCACAGCCAATCGTATCTGCTATACCAACTCTACCGACGCCGGCCTTGGAAACGATAGAGTAGATGTTGAGTAGATCGACGAGATCGGATCTAAAAGAATCTTCGGACGAGAACCTGCATTCTAAGCCTTTGGACTTGACGAACTGAATCACCTATTACTCGCGCCATGTCAGCGAGAGGTTCCGAGGTTCTTCCAAGGTCTTTCGACGGAGCGATTACCTCCAGCGCGGTATCCCTTATGTAGTCCATGCTCTTTCCATGTGAATGCTGCATCAGCTGCGGAGACGTTCCAATAACTATGTCTAAGCCGTCGACCCCTGTCTCTACTGCTAGCCGTGCATCGTCCATATGACACCTCACATGGGTGAGGATTTTGGCCTTGAGCCCCAGATTGCATATGATTTCGCAGTCCTTGCGCGACTGCTCAGAGGATGCAGGAGAAGTAAGCTCAATATATTCAACTCCGAAGGCGTCCAATGCTTTCGCTATCTTAACCTTAGTTTCGGTGTCGAAGAAGGCATTGGCAAACTGTATGTACATGTTCAGTGTCAATTTCATGACGTAGCTTGAACGTGTTTGCTCACCTGCTCTCCCTCGCGTAGAGTGCTTTCGATGATCTTGAAGTTTGAAACGTTGGAAAGATAGTCACCAAGAGAGGCAAAGGGCTGGTTTCGGGGGTTGTGTGGTGTATGCACCCCATAGCTGTTGGTGCCATTTACGTGCCCGTTGGTGGTTGCATCAACACGGCCGTTGGTAGCATTGACGACATCCCCGTTGCAGGACGGGCACATGATTATGAGAAGAGGAGCTCTTAAGAGACTGTTGGCTTAGATGTGATAGAGAGACAACTGAAGGCTCAGGTTTGTTAAGTGGGTGTGCATTGAAGGGAAAATTTGGTTTTTGTGACTCAAAATTATGTGGGGTTTTCGTAGAATTAAGGGTGCATTGAGTTTTTTCGGCCCGACAATTTCTCCGAAGCCCAGCCGAGGATCTGCCTTGATCCTCGATCATATGCTTGAGGGGCCCAATCTGAACCACTGGGTTTCCACCATTGATGACGGTATCCACTCGAAACTTTTGGGGCGTCATCGGTCTCGACCATGCAGTGGAATAGAAGCGGATGGATGGAGATGCATGAGAGTCCTGACGACTGATGCCTCGGAATAGAATTTCCTTTGCCTGTTGTGCATCACAGACGAGGCTTGCTCTAGGCGCTCTACGTTATTGCAAGGTCTCACAAGTCAGCGAGTCCTCTTCGATTTATCAGCTAGCAAGCTAACAAGTGCGTGGCACCATTGTTGAAATGTTGTCCTCGGTCCCCACATTGCGCGGTTCCTAGCGTTCGCTTGACGCATTTGACCTCTGATGCTAGCTATCAAGCTTTCACCGCTTGTGCAACGATCGAGCGAGCGCCTGGGAGTCATGGCACCAGTAGATTCCAACTGCCGTGGATATGAGTGGATCTTACCTTACCCATATGAAAGCCCACTTGCTCGAAAAGGCGAACTGTGGGCCCCGGCCGTTGTGGGAGCGACACCTAAATTGACATTGACTTCATTGCCAAGAGATATACCGCATCTTCGATCAAGTCTTGCAAATGGAGCCAATGCTGCCAAAACCTTTGCAAAAATCTGTGAATCCTCTCTTCACATGATGGCGGACCGTTGCTTTACACTCGCACTTTTAGCAACATGCACAGATTTGCATCTGAGAAAGGGGAATGCCGAATCTGCCAAGACTTTTTGCAAACACCGCCAACCAGGACCTTGTTTAGCCATGCGATTTTGGTCGAGGGGATTCTGATTACTTCCGTCCCCTGTGACGTACCGACTACTACTCAGATCTCAACTTACTTATCTTGATACGACAAGGAGTAGTCTTCGCTACAACCATGGGCTTGGTTGTATTGACAGTATGAGAGTCCGACGAAGTGATAGGACTCTGTAGATACCGTCGTATGGAACATAAGCTGCACAATGGAGAGCATAAATGTTGATCTACTGCTCGAAGGAGAAGGTAAAACGTTATATGGCTTATGCAACAACGCAAGAATGAACAATCAGAACCTGGTCTGCATTTGTAGCCATCTACTCAGCTGCGCTTGATGCGAGAACGCCAACAGATGCAAACGAGTTATAAACCGAGGTTGAAGACCTATTTCTCTCTTGAGGGACTAATATGCAACAAATGAAATGGAGCAATTTGTAAAGAGAATGCAAAGGACGATGTGAGCATGGCGTTGAAGAGCTTTTATCAACCTTCGCAATACATTCTGGTGACCCTATCAGTCAACAAGTCCTCTCCAAATGAGGTTGTCTGCTTTGTGGTCATTCAGCAAACACTCAATAAATTTATAGGGCTGATGAGCGGAACCATCTCCGCGCCTAAACTCGAGAACATCTTGACGCGTCGTCCAAGGAAAAACACTCCACTTTTCCTATCCCAGTATTGGAGACATCGCACCCCACATCGCCGCCAGTAATGCCTGTCATTAATCGCAAACGCCGTGCTGTGAGTCGAGCTAAATTTTTCTTCTCTCAAAAAGTGATTCTAACAAAGCACGTAGCCAGCAGAGGTTGAACCCTCACCTGCACCAACGCGTCGCAAACGGTCGCCCTCGGTTTCTGATGCCTCCTCTGTCGACGAGAGTGTCGATGGCGAGGACACCCAGGAAGGAAATAGCAAGGACCAGATGGTGAAGAAGCTCTTGAGACTAGCACTGGCAAGCGAATACTCAAGAACACCAATCCGGAGAGCCGATATCAGTGCCAAAGGTCAGGAATGCGCTGTGTACCAGGATTACAGTGGCTAACTATTGGCAGTCATGGCGCCGAACATGGGGCGGCAATTCAAGCATGTTTTTATAGAAACACAGAACCAATTGCGCTCTGTATTCGGGATGGAATTAACGGAGCTACCTGTGAAAGAGAAGGTCACAATTAGTCAGAAGCGAGCTGCTCAGCGCTCTGGGACTCAGGGACCAAGCACGTCAAATGCCTACATCCTGACATCCACCCTTCCTGCGCGATATCGAAAGCCTAGCGTTCTCCGACCATCGCAAATTCCCTCCACTGGAGCTGAAGCATCTTACATCGGGCTTACGACCTTTGTACTCGCTCTTATCTACCTTTCCGCGTCACAGACAATCTCTGAATCCCGGCTCGAGAAACACTTGAAGCGCATGAACGCAGACAACTATGTTCTGGCTGGTGAGAAGACGGAGAAAGTCCTGAAACGGATGGAAAAAGAAAATTACATAGTCAAAGTGCGAGAACGCGATGGAGGAGGTGAGGAAAGTGTGGAGTACGTCATTGGGCCAAGGGGCAAGGTGGAGGTCGGTGAAAGAGGCGTTGCTGGGCTGGTGAAAGCGGTCTACGGCAAGAAAGATGCCGAGGCTGACGAGCTGGAGCGCAGGCTTGTAAGGAGTTTAGGAGACGTGGTCCTCGAGAAGAAGAAAAGGAGGGTTGACGAAATCAATGGAGACATAGAAGAAGAGGCAAATGAGGACGACGAGGCTAGAGCGGGGGCACAAGAGTCTGAAGAAGAAGACGAGCAGGAGGAGGGGCGGCAGCAGCAGCAGCGGCGGACAAGCGGTCGGAAAGGTAGTAAGAAGCAGACCGCGAAGCAGACGAGGCGATCTTCAGGGCGGATCAAGAAGCGGGCTCACCACGAAGAGGAAGAAGAGGAGGATGACAGCGATGAGGGAGCTGAAGATGACAATGACGATGAAGAGGAGAGTGATGAGTGATAATTTTAGATACTTCATGTTCTCCAAAAACGTCATTTATGCACCATTGCTGCCCATCCTCGTTCTTTGGCAAGTCAATGACAGCTACATATTGTTTCGGCACCGTCAAGGCCTGAAGCTCTCGCGTATCGAATCTCGATCAAAATTTTCCTCATGCGCCAATGCGAGCGGCTGCAACCCAAAGTGCATGACGCTGACAGCTGATGGATCCGTCCGCTTACCACATCTCCAGCCGTGTCCAGCCCTCTTCTCTGTCACCGTCCATGAAATTCCAAGCTCCCCTTCACACCCTCCTGCATCAACAAACCCACCACCTCCGGACTCAAAATCTCCGTCCGAAACCTCTCTTCCTGCAACAATTCCAATGCGCGAATCGTCGGTCCCGGGTAGCTCAGATACTTGACGTATTCCGGCCTCGTCCAATACCTCAGATAGCTGAGGTAGGCGCAAAAATCCGGAGCCTGGAGCAGTTTGAGGGAGGCGAGGTGGTTGAGGTAGAGGGGGGAGGAAAGCATGGTGACGAATTCGAGTTCGAGTTCGAAACGCGTGTAGCCGCCATAGAGTGGGTCGGATGAGGGATCGGGGATCGAAGAGTCAGGAGGAGGAGGAGCAGGAGGAGGGGAGGATGGGGCGTCGGTTTTGTCAGGAACAGATGATGCTTCGTTCATGGCAGTGTCTGCCATGATGGCTTGATGGAACAGGTATGAGTTTGAAGGTGGCTTGACGCCCCCAATTTATGGAGGTACATAAACGAGGCAGCATGCGCACGAGGAAGTAACTTTCAGCCTTTCGTCTGAGCACCACGAGCTCTTTTTTTTTTTGGAAATAGATACTCGTAATCAGACAGTAGTTGCCGAGGATCGGGCAGGTTGAGGATTGCGGGGTGCGCCGATAGAGGTGGCTAAGGTGTGATTGGCAGCGATGATCTAGCCCGAGGAGGTCAAGAGGATTCGATAAATCAAAGAAAGTTTTGGGTTGCCAAGCTAAAACTTGCCCTGAAAGATTTCCCCCTCGGACCCTACCTCGCTAGAAGAGGGGGCCAAGGCTTTTGGGACCCACAGCCTGGAAGGTAGGTACGAGGGGTACCTTAGAGATTTGGAAACCCACCAATCTGGCTCAGCTTACTTTATACGTATCGATTTGAAGAATGAATCGGTTACCTTAATAATAATCAAATCTAAACCACAATCACCATACCTTATTCCGATTCTTGCCTCTTTTCTTAAACCTCAAAATCCTCCCATACCTATCTTACTTACTTGACATCCCTAGAGAGTATTAGAGAACCTGTTTTCCTACTTTACCTTACTCCTACATGACTTGATCCCTAACGCCAATACTATCCGCCCCAAATCGAAGCGCCGCCAACCAACCGGATTCAGATTTTCCCATCCCTTTTGGAGCATCATCATTCTCGGCATCCCGTTCTTTCCTCCACTGCCCTGATCAACTAAAGTACTCGTACGGAGGTATTAACATCGCTGCATTTCTCCTCTCTTCCCACATCTCTAAACTTCAGTGACAGTTCGACCTGCATACATCATACTAAAAACAACAGCGCATGCAGTAATTTTATATACGTATCGGCGCATCCACCGACTCGGTACCTTAATCAACAGGCCACAGATAGAGAACAAGGGAGACCAGCCGGTCAACGGGTACTTGCAGAAGCTTTTCCGAACCCTTCTCCCTCTCATGTCGCTTATCCAGCTTCAAGGCCAAGGGGGCCATGGCGTAGGTATGTGGTCACTGCAGCCTGCGTCTGCATCCTATTTCCATCAATTCTATTTGGCATTGGGTCCAGAGATAAGCGCTCTGGGATGCACACTCGTGCCACCTCAGCACCATCCTTGACACCAATTTGCCTCACTGTATCACAATTTGAGGACAACGAAACAATTTGTGTTTCGAAGTCCTTGGATTCGACATGCGTCGTCTAAAACGTTCCCCTAAACAACCAGCTCTTCGCCCTTCTGCCATTGACTTGTCTTCATCCACAGATTCGCGCAGAGAACCATCCCCCAGCTTCACTGCAAATCTACCCTCCAACAACCCATTTCGCAATCGCGCTGCTTCACCCGCGAACAGCCTCCCCTCTCCTATAAACTCTTCCTTCAACCAGGCGTCCATCGCGCCCCCTGAGCGACCCCTGTCTCGAAACCCTTTCATCGATCAGTTCGACAAGAGAGACGCGACAACGGTGCAAGTAAGGCAGATGTCACCAGAGAGAGGACCATCCGCAATGACTACGAGACCATCACCAACGAAGCCGGGATTGACGGGACACGCCGTTGAACTTTTCGTCAGTCGCTCGCTGCTCCGGTCTATTAGCTTGAAAGCTGTTCGTGCTGACTCTCCGACTTTTAGGACAACCTCTCGATCAATGATGGGCCTTCAAGCTCAGGTGCGCCTCCCAAAGGCATGCCTCCTCCATATACCGATCGTCCCCCACGATCAGAAAATTATCCTCCAAAGCCTACAAGCGGCTTATTGGGACATCATCCATCCCGATCGCAGGAAGAAAGAAAGTCTCGACCACACATCGGAAGAAGGCCTCAAGGACCGGACCAAGACATCTTTGCAGATCCGCCAGAGCCCGGAAGATCACACAGACGGCCTACCAGACGAAACTCGGACTCATCGATCGCCAGCAAGCAGTTGAGTCCGGAGGAGGAGGCAAGGCGACGTCACCGCAAAGCGCGAGAAGCTAGGCATAGGGACAGAGAAAACAAAGGCAAACCACCCACGTCGAGGTCAGGCAAGCCAAACCGACGCATAGATATTATTGATTCTCTCGATGTCACGAGCATACATGGCGCTGGCAGTGAGTGGTCCAACCGATAATCTCCCCAACGTGAGACATGTCAGGCTGACCTTTTGCAAAGTGTTCCATCATGACGGCCCATTTGACGCCTGCAACCCCCATCGAAACCGTAAAGGCTCGGAACGTGCACCAATGCAGGCATTCGCGAAAGACTCGGCCAACAACACAATAGGTGGCTCTGGTCCGGTCCACAAAGAGATCAACTTTGCCCAATTCCACGGCCGTGGCGATGAAGGTTTCACCGATTATGCTACCTCTGGGGTTGCCAAACCTCCAACAGAATCTGTAGTGGAATTTGAATCCTATGCAGGCGCTAGCGCTCCACCGAGAAGAGGTCCAGGTGTGCGGCCAGGCGTCGATCGAACATCGAGCTTCAATCCTACCGATCGTATTGAACCAGTCCATGGCGAAGAGAGCTTGGGTCTCGGTACCAGCACATTTCTCGAGGGTGCACCAGCAGCTCGTACAGCTATTCGACGCCGCGAATCCGAGAATGAGCAGGTACCCGGCATGGGCAATGCGGCTGGTTTAGGTCGGAAGAGGAGTCTGGCTCAGAAGATCAGGGGCATCAGCAACGCGAATCGCGGGGGAGCATTTGCTGGACCTCCCAAAGTAACCACCCCAAACGGCGTCTACGAACGCACGACTAGCCCCACGGATCCCGAGGAAGTCCAAAGCGCAGGCGGCATGCCCAAGATCAGAGAAACCAAAAATCCGTTCTTTAATGACTACGATGACGCCTATGAGAGAAAGGGACAGCAGATTCAGATTGCCGAGCAACGAAGGCGTAATGGTAGCATTGGAGGCGGCGAAGAGCAGATCAATGCCCGGGCTAGAGCTATGAGCAGCCCCAAGCGCGCGCCTTCGGGAGGACTTCTGGAGAGAAGGGCCACTAACGACGAGGCTGTTAATAGTCCTGCGGAGCCTAGTAGTGGTGGAGGATTCCTAAGCAGGGTCAAGAGTCTGAAGGGCGGCAAGAGGGCAAGACCAGAGAGGAGAGAATACTGATGAATATACGCTGTTGGTTTTGAGGATGATGGGCGTGTAATGATAACTTTGGGACAAGGCGGATGGTCTGTGGATTGCCTGGCTGCGATCTTGCTCGGACTGAACCGCATGAGTGTTTGGAAACCCTTCCAGCGGCTGATGAGCCTTTTGAAACGGGGCCGATGAATTCAGATCAGGATAGATTGGAAATGGATAGGACAGAGTCACGAATCCTTCACTCGACGAATATTCCATTCTTGCGCAAGACCTTGCTATTGTGGTGTAGAGCGTATAGATGCAAGGCATACGGAAGCAATCAGGCGTCTCATTTCAGACCTGATTCCGAATCCTTGCCAGCTCCAGACAAATCTCGTCACTTCCAACCCATCCAACAACCCACCACCCTTCCTCGCCTCCCCTTCCCTCCCCTCCCATTCCCCCAACAAACCCCCCCCCCCCCCACCACCAACCCCCCCCCCCCCCCCCCCCTCCCCCCCCCCCCCCCCCCCCCCCCCCAACCTAATCAGCAACCTCAGGCGGCTTCCCCCCCGGCCTCACCATCCTCTCAATCAACCCCGCCCGCACCCTCTCCCTGCACTCCCCCATGCCCAGCGCCATGTAGCTCAGCAACGGCGGGTGTCCGATATACGACGCGTACGAGTCGCGGTGGATGTTGGAGACCCATTCGAATTTCGTCGTGTCGGCGTGGCCGGTGCCGACGTAGCGCGATTGGAGGGCTTCGAGTTGTTGTTGGGTGCGGAGTTTGTCGGCCTGTGGGGGGGGGGTGTTAGATTGGAAAGAAGGGGGGGGGGGGGGGGGGGGGGGGGGGGGGGGGGGTGGGGTGGGGGGGGGGGGGGGGGGAGTACCATTTTTTATGGGG
>BLJB01000437.1:356-70899 GCA_013423325.1 Usnea hakonensis | reverse complement strand
CGGGTCTTCAAGGCCACGGCCACGAAGGCAAAGGTATGGCAAAAGGATATGCAAAAGCGAGGCCATGTAGTAGACTTTCCTACCATATTGTATGAATGTAAATGGGGGGATAAGTAAATATTTCGTGTTGAGAGCGGATTATCATTGAGCCGGACCGTACTCGGTGGGCCGAGTAGGTTTGCCGGACGATTATGTACCTCGTACCTAGCTTACTTATTAGCATATTCCAAATCGATGAGATTGCTTGGCAAAATCCATCGCGCCCCATCCCCACCAAATTATTAACGACTCTCATAGAAAAAAACGGAAAAATTGCTGCATACCATTGTAAATACCAACCATTTCTCAACCATATCACCTCTGAAGCCCGTGTATAGCCCAAATACGAATACGGAGGTGTTGCAATGCCTCCAAATACCAGGAACTCTCGCCAGACAGCCCCCAGTGACCAGGGACCCTCGAATACCTCCCAACCTCGTCGTCGCGTCTCCTTTGAGGATCAGCAGTCACAGCAGTCACAGCAGGGCAAGAGCAAGCAGAGCAAGCAGAGCAATGCGACCACGGCAAAGATCACGGCGGCAAAGAAGGCCTTAGAGAAGAAGGAGGAGCAGAACAAGAAGATGGCCCAGATGAAGGCCCATGCGACAGCCTCAAAGAAGGAGCTTCAGGAGCAACAGGCCGCAATGAAACGACGTGAGAAAGAGGAGGCCAAACGGCGCAAAGACGAGGAGCTTTGTGTCGCTCGTTTGGAGGCTCAAATAGCTGCTTTGCAACAGGACAAGGACCTCGAATTGGCCCGTCTTCATGAAGCAGTAGCCAAACGCAAAGAAGAAGATCTCATGCGCGATGCGAGGCATGCTCGTCAGACGACTGAGGAGGCTATGTACGAAGGCGAGATCGCTGAACAGCATTCGCCTCGAACATTAGCAAATATACGAAAGGATGAAGAGCGGAGGAAAGGGCCTCACGAGTACGGTTTGAGAGCTGTTCTCCGGTCGCAAAACGGGTCTCATTGTACAACCAAATGGAGCAATAAGATCGGTGGCCTATGGAAGAAAGGGAGCTTCGATATCAATGTCTTGAACCTCGAAATCGACAAAGCTATGGAGGCAAACGGCCTTATCGAAGTTATTGAGATTCGAGGATGGGTCAAATCGAGTGCTTCTCGTGTTACTCGCCAGAATTACACTATGAGTGCTCTTTCTATAGACGAATGGGAACAACGAGTTGAATCTATCACTGCGCAAGAGTGGTATAAGTTTGTTGGACACGTACTTGATGTGGAGCTCACCTGTACCTGTCGCCCTGGATTGAGACGGCCTATTCAGGACATCGATGGGCCTGTACAATCGCCTTCCCATAGACGCACGAGGACCGATCGTCTCGAAGAGCAGCATACGGTCGTTCGTGATCGTCAAGAGGTTCTGGGCGAGAAGATGGAGCAGCTTATTACTCGGTGGAAGTGTCATAACTCTCATCGTGGCCATACAGGTGCCTGCTGGATTGACGATAACGGTGAGCATCATAAGCTCAATACAGTGATGCGAGAGAGGTGGGCAGCTGCTTGGCAAGACGGTCAGGCCACTGAGTATACACCTCCTTATCCTATAATAAAGAGACTAATAGAAAAGGCTTCTGGCGGTGATAATCAGCAGAAAGGTCGTAAGATATCGGCTATAGACCAGATGAAAGAGATGATGAGGGAGCAAATGGAGTTTAGTATGATAAAGGACATGAGGTCTTTCACGAACCAGCAGCCACAGCAACTACAGCAGTATTATCCTCCTACTCCTCCTCCTCCTTCAATATATCCCTATGCGCCGTCCTATCCTCCTCACGGTCTTTACTCGCAGCAGCCACAAATGGCTCCGACTCCTTCGCCTGCACCTACACCTACACCTACACCCGCACCTGTACCTGCAACTGCAGCTGTAGAGGCCTCTCACGCGCCTCCTCTTCTTCAACGCTCTAGTCCTATTGGTAGTCGGTCAGAAGAGGATGATATTATTGACGCTTTTTGGCAATGGAAGAAGGAGGCTACAAATAAGGCGTCAAGGAAGCTCCAAATATGTCAGGTATAGGCGAGATTTAAACACGAGATATGGGGTCTCGATGATATGAAGGCTATGGCTGATATATCGTCGGATATTTACAAGAATGCGATTAATGCTGGACTCCCTGACGGTCTTATTCGAGGCCTGAAAGCCGATCTGAAAGAGTTCAAAGGTCTTTGGAGGGAGGAGACCTATCAGGCTGCTCGCAATCTCAGTCATTTAGGCCACGGAGGTGGAGGTGTATAGGGAGGTAATCAGGGAGATGGACAAGAAGGAGGCGGTTTTGAGTAGTTTATATATATATTATAGCTCCATCTGGTCCATATCTCGTTCAAATGCATCTATCTCGCCTTCAAATATATAGTCTGCAGCACTATGCCTAAAATGCTCCATTGCAAAACGGTCACAACCACTATTATCGATCGCATACCGTAGGAAACCCTCAAAGTCGTCCTGAAAGACAGTCCGAAAGGCCTCGAAATGGCGTCGCATCCATGCTTTTAGGACACTGAATGTCAGTTCAATCGGATTATAATCAGGTGAGTACGGTGGGAGGTATTTGACGAGACAGCCTTTGGCCTCAATTGCTTGCACAATACTCGGATCCACATGAATGCTGACGTTGTCTAGGACGATGATACTGCGCTCACCGGGGTACTCGTTGCAGAGGGGTAGCAGTTGGTCGACTAGCCACTCGAGGATAGCTTCTTTATTGAAGTACCCCTTCTTAATCGCGGTACAAGGTAGGTAGCCCTCAGTGGTATATGCAGGAAGCACACTAACCACGTCACCTCGTCTTAGATCAGCATGATATCGAGCAGGATCACCGATCGGAGCATAGGCCATGGACCTCCACATCGTCTGTAGCTTGAACAGCGACTCGTCAATGAATACCAGCTGTTCGGCCTGTACCTGACTCGCAAATGCCTGTCATGCGATACGAAGCTCTTCGCTCTGGTTGTCTGAAATGCGCTGACCTTTCTTGTGACTGATTCGGGCTTGCTTTAATGCCTTTGAGATGGTGGATTGGGCGACGCATGTATCCCATTCCTCCTTCAGGAATCGGGCTAGTTCGTCCCGATATAGCCATGGCTTCTGACGCTGATATTCAAGTAGGGCTTCTAAAGCAGCAGGCGAGAGACCCCGACGTCGTCCAGGGGTGTACATAGACCGAGGGATCACAGTATCACCATACATTGCAATCCTCCTTTCCCACCGATAAGCCGTTGCTCTACTGCATCGGGTCGCCAATGAGATTCGAGTAGTAGATGGGCTCGCTGACGTACGGAGGAGTCCTTCTGCCATGGCATTGCGGTAGCTATATAGCTGTCAGGCCTCAGTTAGCGACGAAACACCAAGGAATCGGTGTATACCTACATATCCGGCTTCAAAAGATAATGGTTGGCATTTACAATGGTATGCAGCAATTTTTCCGTTTTTTTCTATGAGAGTCGTTAATAATTTGGTGGGGATGGGGCGCGATGGATTTTGCCAAGCAATCTCATCGATTTGGAATATGCTAATAAGATATCCTACCCCGCTACTCCCTCGCTTGGAACTCTGCATGTGCATGCGATACGTAAGTACTCTGCAATCTGGAAGTTTTCTCTATGGATACTGCGCTATGCTTTCTTCAATGCCTGTGAGTACTCTTGTCCTCAACGATTGATTGTTTGCTCTATTCCTTGCACAATACAAATACAGCTAAGCTGTTGAGCTCCTTTATTTGCGCTATCTCGCACTGTCTCTTTTGTACTAACGACCTCGTAGTTCGACTCTACTGCCGCACAGTCCTAGGAACAGATATCAGGCTACAAAGACTTGCTGCGGCCTCCAAAGACGAGGCGGCTGACCTAATCATGAAGAAACGTGCTGTTAGTCACATCGGACTCTTAAGAATCTGTGTCAACAACGTACTCATAGCCTCTCTCCAATGCGCCAGCGTACCTGGTATTCGCGATAGCATCATCAGGGCTGTGATAATGTCGAGCTCGAAACCTCTGCATGGGGATTATCAGCAAGGTTACACCAATAATCATCATCGGCAAGGCCCAATTCGACTGTCATGGTGTGGATCTCAGTCTAGTCAGGTTGATCTATGCGATAGCCGACGATCTAGGCGACAGCCCCTTAAGGGCTGCTCGCATCCCCCGTTCTTTCTTGTTTCCTCATCTTTCGTCTTGGAATTCTACCTACTCGTATTCACCTAGTAATGCAATCTACTGGGTTATGCAATTTTAGGGTTAGGGCTTCCTCACCAAAATGGTGGTAGGCAATGAATACTCTCTGCCATAGCAATGGTAATCCTCCAGGTATAGTAATTTGAATGCTTCCAGCATGGTAATTTGAATGCTTCATATATGGTAATTTGAATGCTCCTCACATGGCCATTTGCATGCTTCTTATATGGCCATTTGTATGCTTCTTATATGTGTCAGGCCTTAGTGTGCGCCTTCGGGGCACCTAATGGGCCATAATAGGGTGCGCCTTCTATGAAGTGCGGCACCCTCACCCAGAACCCATTTTTTCGGGCCTCTGGTACAGTGGTTAAGCTGCCCTAACAATATGGCCATTTGTATGCTTCTTACATGGCCATTTACATGCTTCTCACATAGCTATTTACGTGCTTCTTGTATGGCCATTTCTTGATTCGTGACTTTTATAGTGCAATAGTCCACGAGATAGAATAGTACTATTGTTATTAAGTTGAGGACGGCGATGTGCGAGGGGGAAGTTGTTAGGAGCGTCTAGAGTAGATTTAGCCTTATATAGCCTTACGATTACTACTTACAAATGAAAGGTATAGTCGTATTAATCTCGGTCATTACTGCTGCTTGTAAAGCACCGTTTATATGTATAATTGGTGGGTGCAAGGCTCGATGATATGCCCGTAGTACGAGAAAGTAGGAAGCCCTAGCCCTAAAATTGCATAACCCAGTAGATTGCATTACTAGGTGAATACGAGTAGTCCTAGCCATAGAGAATGAGAATCCTTCTACTAAGCCTCGTTCCCTGACATCGACATACAGAGCTGTGTAGACGAAATAGCCATAAAGATCGGCATTTGCCTTGAGGTCTCGCGAGGTAAAATATTCGTCTGTCGATGCAATTCTGTCAATCTCCAAGGCAACGGCGAGTAGAGGATTGTCATTTCTTCCTTCTGAGAGCTCATCCAACATGCTTCTGATGAATTTGATCCGTGGATCTACAGTCTTGTAAATCCGATGTCCGTATCCGTAGAGGCGGTATTCCTTCGCTTTTACGTCTGCAATCCAACCTGGCATTCCCTCGGGTGTACCTAAGCGCCGAAGAGTCCCATAAGCAAGGTCGACGGCCCCGGCTGAAGTGGACCGTTGCCCGAAGCTACATAGGCTGTACAACAAGATATTGGATCAGCGAGGGTTGAGGCCACGTGAAGGAAAGCTGTGGTTGAGTTGGTCATCTCATGGTCGAGGTACAGAATTCACAGCCGCTCGAGGCAATCCACGACCTTTTGGCTTGGTAATCCACTGCCTTCTTCCACCAAGCCCATCATCAGGAGTATATTTGAGATGAATGACCCGCTGGGTGCGGGTGGAGTGAAAGTCTTGTTGTGTTGCCGACAGTATATAAGTGAGACAATGACGGCCATGGAGGATATGGTACGCACAAGAGCCTTGTCAATGTATTCCATGTCACCGTGGTACAGATCCGGTTTGTTTGCTGCAGTTGGTATGCTGCTTGGATCAGACGCTGCATAGGCGGCCAACCCAGCAAGAATCAGTGAAAATGTAGGTGCAGTAGGTCTGTTTGTCCATATTAACGAGGAATTTTTGCCATATTCCCTGTGACTTACGGCAGTGTATTGATCGCCTCAATGACCAGCAACGGGGGCTCTAATGCATCATTCAGAGCGGTTCTGAACTGTGCTTTTTCCCCCTTCGCGGGCAAGTGGCCCCAGATCAGTAGGTGAGAAACTTCTTCAAAGTCAAAATGACCGAACAGGTCGTCGATCGAATGTTGTCTATAGCGGATGGTGCCTTTGATGCCGTCTCTGATGGATTTAGTGTGATGTGTTGGTTCTCATGCCTCTTTTCTTTTAGGGGTTCGGAGACACACTTACACAAAAGTAATCCTTGACGTCATAACGGCTGTATTTTGGTAGCCAGGATCCAAAACTCGAAGCCCGTTTTGGACTTTGTTGGAAACGTCCGACTCGTCTCCGGCACATATCTGTTGAATGTGTATTGCTTGTATGGCGTTGTGTGCAATAGGAATGTGATATTGGCGTGCAGTACGATGGTCAATTGCCGTCAACGTCCCATACGTGGGGCCTTCGGGTTTTGTTTTGGTGGAGATTGATGGGAATCGAACCAAATCTAGCAGCCTACTCACAATATACCTAAGGGGCGAGTACTGGAGGATTGAAGACAACATGACAAAGCCCGATACGCCGTCGACAGAGATACAGGAAGTTTCGAGTCTCTCGATAAACAGAAACGGGAAGTTGGAAATGAAGCTGGAAGTGGAGCCTCTTTGATACGTATCGCTATATATTTGTGGCAGATACGTAAGGCTGACAACTGAACACACTCTCTAAGATTCAGGATTGAAGCCTGTGTGACGCGTTCGGCTAGTATGGAAAGCTTCCAGTTGAAAAATGTCCTAAATCCAACGGAGAGGAGAGGAGTTGGAAAACCCTGAGACTCGTCCGCATTTGTGGCGCCAACATTCCATCTCCTCAGCTTTTGAAGCATTAAAACATGTAAAGCTTTGGTGTGGCATCTCGAAGATTCTAGTCTGAGGTGAGATGATGACAAGAGCATGGTCCGAGGAGTCCTAGATAAACGCCCCGTTTCATTACAGATATTCATATACCTTGCAGAAATCCTATTCGGCCCCCTCGGAGCATCGCCTTGAGCGTGTGCCTACATTGATTGCACGCTTTCTGCAACTATCCATCCGGGCAACTCCGAGCCGGAGTTTGGCCAAACGCATGCGGTGTTTTGGCCCGGTTTCGAAACCTGGTTTTGTCCACAAAACGCGTTACTTGCCACCCTCCCCCCCCTCTCATTACTACTTGAGACAAGATATCAGTGCCCCCGTTCTGAATTTCAAAATACTACACGAAACTTCGATTTTAGGGAAGCTACTAGAAGCAGAAGAACAAGAATGGGAGAAACGCCCGGACAGTCTACCGGTGGACCTAGCGAGGAGACCTACGACAAAGTCCTTGTGGACATCACTAGATACATCTTTCACTACCAAATTGAGAGCCCACTTGCTTGGAAGCGTGCACGGCTTGCTCTGCTAGATGCCCTTGGCTGCGCGATAGAAACAGCGAGCATCAGCTCCGAATGCACACAGATGTTGGGCCCCGTAGTGGCTGGTACGACAATCCCCAACGGCTTCAAGCTCCCGGGTACATCCCATCAACTCGATCCGATCAAGGGTGCATTCGACCTAGGAACGCTGATCCGCTACCTCGATCACAACGATGCATTCCCCGGTGCTGAATGGGGCCATCCATCCGATAACATCGGCGCCCTCCTTTCCGTCGCGGACTGGCTCAGTCGTACCACTACTTCAGCAGCCACGCCTGTCGACATCGGCGGCGACAAAACCCCATCACGAACTCCGCCACCAATGACGATGCGCACTCTCCTAAGCGCGCAGATCAAAGCCTACGAAATCCAAGGCTGCCTCCAAGAGCTCAATTCTTTCAACGCCGTCGGCCTCGACCATACCATTCTTGTCAAAATCGCCTCCACGGCATCCGTGTCCTGGCTCCTAGGCCTGTCGGAAAATCAAACCCTCGCCGCCCTCTCCCAGGCTTTTCAAGACGGTCACCCTCTGCGCACCTACCGTCAGGCTCCAAATGCAGGGCCGCGGAAAGGTTGGGCCGCGGGCGACGCGTGCATGCGTGCGGTGCAGATGGCGCTGCTTACGAGGGACGGCCAGCCCGGTGCGCCGACCGTGCTGACGGCGCCGAGGTGGGGCTTCTACGAGACGCTCTTTCGAGGGCGCGAGTTTCTCTTGAAAAGGGAGTATTCTTCGTGGGTGATAGAGACTGTATTTTTCAAATTGATCCCTGCGGAAGGCCATGCGATCTCCGCTGTCGAGGCGGCGTTGCAGCTGGTCGATGTCATGAGGTTGAAAAATATCAGCGCGGAGTTGGACGTTGAAAGGGTGAGGATCCGAACGCAGAAGCCTGCATACACCATTGTCAATAAATCCGGCCCATTGAGAAACGCAGCAAATCGCGATCACTGTCTGCAGTTCATTATAGCTGTCGTTCTGCTCAAAGGTGCTGTCATCGAGACGAGGGACTATATGGATAGTTCGCCGTGGGCTTCAGATCCCCGGGTCAATGTCCTGCGAGCTAAGATGGATGTGGTTGAGGAAGAGCAATTCACTTTGGATTATCAGGACCCGAGAAAGCGAAGTTGTTCGAATGGGCTGACGGTTACCTTGAACGATGGCACCGCCATGGATGAAGTGCTGGTGGAGTTCCCGATTGGGCATCCGGGGAGAGGAGACACTTTGGAGCAGCTGAGGCTGAAGGTCGGGCGGAATTTGAGCTTGGCTTTTGGGGAAGAAAGAGTGCAGCGGATGGAGGCAGCGGTTGAGAGGGACGACTTGAAAGTGTGCGAGTTCGTGGACCTTTTTTGGAAGGGAGCGGGTTGAAGCTGTCGTCTTTATGGGTTCTTTTTTTTTTGTCCGCTCCTCATTACTGGCGCCCATGACGGGACCAGGCACGGGCGGGATCATGACATGTTAGAGATCTGAACAGTGGACAAAGAAACTACCACTCGTAAGATCGAGGCGGGCTTCTTGAAATCGTGCTTAAATGCACATGGGGGACTACTTTAAGGTCGGCAGGGGGTTTTTCGCGATGATCCTGGCAGCTAATTCCTATAGCTAATACTCTTACTAGCCTCCTTCGTAGATAATAGGCTTAATAATCTTTTTTTACTCGCTTCCTTTATACGTAAAAGATACTGGTCTAAAGAGATTTTTATATGAAGTTCCTTCCAGTGATATCGCGATGTTAGAATCTTTTCGAATATATCGAGACTTTGTAAATACGAGCATCCCCGGGTTTTGATAAGATATCTTAGGGAGTGGTAGTAGTAGTGTTAGTAGTGGTAGGGTTAACACCGCTTTATTATCAGTGTCGTAAGGAGATCTCCTAAGCTGAAAATCTCCTAGAGTACAAAAAGTCTACTAGTATATTTTCAAGTCACGAGATTCTAGTACACTAAACCTATAAGTATCGTAAAGGGTGTCAACGTCAGATAGGAGCTTAGTTCTAAAAAGGACTACTAAGTGGCTACTGGTATCCTTTACCTGCCGGCCTTAAAGTAGACAAAGAAATAGCGCTCTTGTATCTTGAGCTTCGGGCACCCTAACTCATAACATCCTTGCGCAACCGAGATCCGAACTTATACAGCAAATATGGTATCGGCAGCATGAGGATACAAATGAAAGCAATGAGCATGGTCCCCCTGTTGTACACGAAGAAAATTAATTTCCGCGAGGTTGTGGATCATGTATAAGGAATTCAGGACGTACCAACCATATCCGAAGTTTGCATACAGCTGAAATCCCATTACGGAAAAAATGCATGCGGCTATACTTCGTACGGCAACCGTTGCTGCCAGCGCACTCGCGGCGAAAGAATCGTAGACATCGACCAGGTATGTCTGGATGCAGACATAAGCCATTAGCATCCCGAGCGCGAATATCGCCGCTCCGGCCAGCGGCACCGCCCAGTGCAGCTGCTTTTCCGCCGACCAGGCAAATATGATCAATCCCACGGGCACTAGAGCCATGCCCAACTGTAGGAACAGCATGCGGCTTTCGGGCTGAGGGTCTTCAGAGCCCGTTTTCCGCAAGTGCCGCCGGGCCATGTAGGCGTAGGAGCGATTGAGATATTTGGCGCAGATATAGGTGCCGACCAGAGTTCCGAGGCCTGCACCGAGGTAGGCTAGACCTGTGAGCCCATTTTGCCATTGATAGGAAAACAGACCGTAGACAGGCGTGGGGCCATAGAGAAGAGGTATGGTGATGAGGTGGAGGTAGAGGATTCCAAGAATCCTAGGCACTCTGCGTTAAGGCTGGAAAGAAGGGCTTCAAAGGGTAGGGAGTCTCACAATGCCATATACAAACTCATCAAAGTGCAAATAGGGGAGAAGAAAAGTAAGCGGAAAGGTCGTAAGATTGCTTTGCCAAATACAGCACTAGCAACAACATTTTGTTCTCCATCAGTCCTACTGTCGCCAGCTTCCTGCAGTCTTCCTGCCTTTTGGCGCAGCAAGAAAGGCGCATATGTTTCTCGCAAGAGTAAAGTGGAGACTCCAACGGTGACCCCAGAGGCGATAACCATGATCCACATGAGCCACCTCCAACTGTGAGTCCTGTTCACGACGAATGCCCCAATCAAAGGGCCTATGATTGGCCCCGCCGTGGGCCCTAAAGCATACAATGCTTGTGCTTTTCCTCGGTCCTTACGCAGAAACATGTCGCCAATAGACGCTCCACCAAGCGCTGGCCCAACGGAGCCACAAACTCCTGAGAGAAGCCGCAAGATAGACAATGCGGTGATGTTTGGGGCGAGGGCACAACCGACATTGATGATCGTGAAGAGAAAAAAGCTGCCGAGATACACGATGCGGCGTCCATGTAACTCGGATAATGGTGCTAGACAGAGTGGTCCCAGTCCGAGACCAAGAACGTACATGCCAACCGGAAGGTTCGGTGTGTAAATGCTTGATAGACGGAAGTCATGGGCAATGTCCAGACTTCCTACGGCCAGGATGGTCGAAGTGATTGGAGATAGCATGCCTTGACAACTTATGAAGATGACATTGACCCACTTCCGACTGTTGTTCCAATTCAGCGGATTATCCGGATCCTCGGGACCATCCCATGCCTGAGAAAAGAAAGCTATCAATCATGCAGAGTTATGATGTCGAGCAGAGGGAGTACCTCATTTTCATTCCCTCCCCCACTTCCACCGTGCTCCGCCTTGGCTGTGGAATGCAAGGTTGTACTTGGCGCAGAGCTAGCCATTGCATATAGATATAGATAATTTGGCTCGCCTTCAATAAGCCTTGATGAGAGATGAAGTGGGACACAACTACACGTCTTTGAATAAAGTGAGGTAGGCAGGTTACGCACTCATTTTTCTTGGCGGTAAGTGAAGGAGATGGTCAAAATTGTTGAATAATTCGGTAATTAGCTTGCGGTCAATGCGGAGCCACTAACCGAGAAAGGTCCATGGATCCGGCCATGGAATGTATGCGCAGGCCTACTATTCGTGGTCATGCAAGGGGTAGTCTTCTCATGGAGTCTACATAACTGGCCTACACCCACCTGTGTAGATGTTTTCTTTTCATGCTTTCTTGCACTCATTATTCGTGTATCGTACTTCCTAAATAGGAATAGTGCCGAGGAATTAGCCCTAGCCCTAAGCTAATAGACATTCGTTCTCCCGTATTTACTCGTCATAATACAACAGGTTATGAGCCCGGTCAGCCATTGACTGGGTATCATTGCTTCCGCGTGCCATTATGGACGAGACTCTCATTCCTGACAGTGTTGCTGACCGTCGTATCAACACTGGGAACGTGCAGGAGTCAATTGAGGGAGGGAACGAAGAGCAACAGGCCGGCAATAACAGTGCATCCGCTGAGACGGGGTCGACAGCGTCACCAAATCGAGACCCACCTGTGAAAAGAGAGACACGATCAGTATCCTATGGACCGATGAAGGCGATCCGGGAGGAAGGAGACGAACCGTACATCGGTGGCATCGCGAGTGGGCCGAGTATAGATCTCACGAAGGATTTACCCCCTTCATTGTTTGCCAAACCACCCACGAAGATGCCCATCTTGAGAACTACCAACTACCATATCTGGTCTCAGGCGTATGAGCGCTTGTTCAAGTCACGAGGAATGCTACCTTGGCTGGAAGGACTCATTCCTATACCCGAAACGATGAGAGCGGCCAGAAGGTGGATAGAAATCAACACCTGGATGGTAATGGTGATCGTCAACAGCGTGGAGGACGAGCAGAAGAGTAACTTGAAGCATATCGATTCGGCAAAAGAGGCCTGGGATGAGCTCAAGAGGCTACATGGTGTGAGTGGAAAAGGACGGCTTTTGACGATGTTTACGAAGTTCATCAACTACAGAAAGTCAGCCGATCAGACGGTCGATGCAATGGCCGCAGACCTCAGAATCAAGCGTGATCAGATCATGGATGTAAGGCCCGAGTTGGTACTCACAGATGAGGTATTGGCGTTGGTACTCGTCAACGCGTGCCGGGGGTCCGAGTACGATATAGCGAAATACGTGCTCGGAAGAGGAGACCTCCCTACACCGCAACAAGTCATCACGGAGCTTCGAAGCGTGGAGCAGGACAAGGCGGCAAGAGACGCAGCATTGGCTGCCCGCCAGGGGCGTGGTAACCGCCCTGGGATGGCAGGAAGGACTGGAAGCAGTGGGCAAAAAGACTACAGCTCATATCAGTGCCACAACTGTGGCGAGTATGGCCATCTGAAGCATCAATGCGAGAACCCACCGAAGTCCACTACCATAGATACCGGAAACCAAGCCACTTCTGAGGCCCCAAAAGGCAAGAAGGATGGCAAAGGGAAGCGCAATGAGCACGCAAAGACCGTCGTCGAGACCGGTCATGTGAGTGATGGCAGTGACGAGTCCTCCTCACAGAATGATAGTGCCTGGTTGGCCAGATCGAGAGCTGGTAATGAGGGTGGCAACGAGAGTATACCTCATTACAGTGCACTGATGGCAAGGACGAGATACCCAGTCGAATCACAGAGGCCGAAAGAGACTGCTGACAGCAGGAAGTGGCTAATCGACTCGGGTGCAACGCGTCATATGACTCCTCACAAGGACTGGTTCGTCGATTTGAAGCCTTACCAGGGTGTAGTCGAGTTCGGCAATGACGAAGAGCTCCCCACAGTGGGAAGAGGAACAATCCGTGTCGCTTTTGCAGGGCGGATGCAAAGGATGAAAGATGTACTATACGTGCCCGGCATGGGGTGCAATCTACTGTCAATTGTGGCCCTTGATAGGAAGGGTTTCGAGACGAGGTTCAGAGACCAAGGCGTTAAGATCATCAAGACGAGCACCAATGAAGTGGTAGCAAGAGGTCAGGTATATCACGGCCTATACCAGCTGACGGAGTCGAATTCAGACAAGGCATTCGTCACCGATGAGGCTCCTTCAGGCGATGCCTCAAGGGCTACAAAAGAGGAGGAAGAAATGAGTACATTCAGAAGACTCCATGAACGACTCGGTCATCCTGGAGCACACCGTCTGAAAGACCTACACCTCTTCGCCGATGGCGTGAAGGTAGTCACGCCGCCTCCTCATTTCCAATGCGATGTATGCGATCAGAGCAAGATGTCACAAAAGATCAACAGGGGGCCTTGTTCGAAGGAGACCAGGCCTGGTGCAAGGTTCCTGGCTGATTTCTGGGGGCCATACGCGATTGGCAGTATCATCTATGGATGCAAGCTGTTTGGTGCAGTGATAGATGAGGCCACTGACTGGTCAGCAGTGGAACCGGTTCCTGACAAGAAACGCATAGGCAGGTTCCTACTGGAAATAGTACTCACCGTCGACAAAGGGAGTACAAGAGATAGAACGGATCCGAGTACTACACCGGTAGTAGTGGTGAAGACTGACAATGCACAGGAGTATCTTGCCACGCAAGAGGAGCTCAAACTCCATGGCATTACCCTCCAGACGACGTCCACCTACACACACTACCAAATCGGCATTGCGGAACGGTTCAATAGGACGATGGGCAACATCATAAGGACCATGCTCAGTCAGTCAGGGTTGCCCATGAGCTTCTGGTCTGAAGCATGCTTGTATGGGAATCACCTGAAGAACCGGTTACCACACGGTCCCAGAGGGAGCACGTCGGCGTATGAGAAGAAATACCTGAAAAAGCCTGATCTCAGTAAAGAGAGGACCTTTGGGTGCGTGTGCTTGGTGTATATACCAAAGGAAGTAAGAGAGAGCAAGCTACATCCTCGTGGGTACGAGGCAATCTACCTTGGATACCTCTCATCGACGCAGTACCGAGTGTACGATCCCCGCAAGAATCGACTGGTGTTTCCTACTACAGTGAAGTTTTATGAGGACCGAAAGGGAGTCGAGTTACTGAACCTCATGGACTTCCCTCAGTCATACAATACCCTTCGCGCAACCGTCGACCCACTACCTCCCAAAGTCACCGACGGCCCCCAGAACGCGTCGCCGAGCGTGTCTGATGATACATCAAGCGACGACGATAATCAGGACGATGGCATGAGGCCTGAGGCATCCACGCCGTCGCCGTCAGGAAATATGCAAAACGAGAATATCGGAGATTCTCAAGCAGAGGGAGAGTTCTCCAGGAGTTCCCTACCTGCTGCAGCAAATTCGAACGCGAACACACCCAATTTCGCCGGTGGTATGGTACCACCGGCTTCTGGGCCAGGAGAGTCTGGGGATCTCTCTGCTCCAAATATTGACAATACCCCACCTGGTATGGAATCGCCTCATGACACTGACAGTACGCCCATAGGCCCTCCCATACCACTCCTCCCTACATCTACCACAACGCGACGGTCAGCACGACAGCCTACTCCCGCAACAGCCGCGTCATCGCGCCCTCAAAGAACGAAGAAGGAGTACGACCCCCATGCCTTCTACAAACGATTCGGTGAAAGAGCCCAGTTGGCCACTGCAATACTTGAACCGCAGACATATCACGAGGCTATTACAGGGCCACATGCACGCTGGTGGAAGCTCGCTATTGCCAAACAGCTCCATGATCTCATTGCCGCAGGCACATGGGAACTGGTGGATCTCCCTTTGGGTAGGAAGCCGATTACTTGCAAATGGGTCTTCAAAGTCAAGTATAATCCAAACGGTACTGTGGACAAGTTCAAAGCACGTTTAGTGGCAAGAGGATTCAGTCAAACAGCGAACATCGACTTCCATGAGACCTTTGCTCCCACTATGAGGTTTGAGTCTCTACGAATGCTGTTCGCTTTCAGCGTCAAACACGGTATTCCCATTGAACAAATGGATGTGGATAACGCCTATCTCAACACGCAATTGGAAGAAGAGATATACATGTGGCAACCACAAGGCTCCCCCGAAACGAATGCCTCTCGCGGCAAGGTATTGCAACTGATGAAAGGCCTGTATGGCCTCAAGCAGTCAGCTAGGCTTTGGAATCAACAATTCGCTGCAGCCATTCGAGCAATGGGATTCATTCCATCCCATGCTGACAGCTGTATATTTCTTCGCAATGACAAGGATGGGCTGGCAATCATCGGCCTCTACGTGGACGATATCCTTATTGCCACCAAAGACCCTACAGCAATAAAAGCCATCAAGAAAGGAATCCATGACGCCTTCAAGTGCACTGAGGTCGGTCGGACCCTTATGCACGGAATTGTAGAGACGCACGTCCTTCACCATTTTGTCTCCACCATCCCGTTTTATCACGCCGACGAGGCTTCCGAAGCTATCAAGCCGATACTGGGTTGCCACTACCGCTCCAACGTCGAAGGCGGTCCTTGGGGGTTTCTCAAGGCTCTGTGGACGAGTGCTCGAACTTGCCAATGGGTCGAGCCGTCCGAAGGTGCTGAGGGACTTGGCAAAAGCGTGCTCTTCTACCGCAACCGGAATGGCAATGGCATCCCACCTGCGAAGGTCGCTCCACTCGAATTGTGAAGGAGGGATGACCACGTACAACCCTTACGAGTGATGAGTCCACGTAGCGACATCGAAGAGCGCTAATTGTACGTCAACACTAGTGCGTACGTACCTATTCATCTTCTTTGGCATGCACTTTCAACATCTGGCACACCTCTCACGAAGCTTTCTTTGATACTTGCCTATCAAGCGATCATGCAAATAGTCACTTCGCAGTCGCGGCACACCTCTGCCACGTCGTCTCTATAGTAGCGCCTCACAATCGGGTTGAGTAGCAAATGCTACCATTATCCAGCTTCAATCAACCGGCTGAAAGCTGCCCATCAGCAATACAGCTGAGCATGCTATTCTTTTCTCCACGGGCGCTTTGTCGATCACCAATGGTCCTTGTTTCCAGCTCGTTTGTAGACATTGTCACAATAGACGCATAGGGAGGCACCTCGTCCACCAGCGCTTTATAGAATATTAGACATACTCCATAGACGGCATCTAATAAACTCTATACCATGCTTCTCCAATGTGAACGACAGAGAAAGAAAGGAGGGAAAGGAGGTCGTATGTGTTTGTAATCGCAGGTGCTCATCCTTCCCATGCCGTAGATTGCGGCTGGCGACGGATACGTAGGATGTGGGGTGGTGGGGTATGATTAGTAGTACTGGTGGTACCTAGTAGTAGTTCAGTAACACATGCAAACGCTTGCCGTCTGTGCTACGGTCTTTGACAATGCACCTTGCCGGCATTCTTCCTCGGGGGTCCATTTATTGATCGAGCTAGAGAAGAGTACGAGTACATGGCCAGGTTTCGGAAGAGAATACGTGCTACCTCTGCTGTGCAACAAGCAGCAGGCCTTGTCATGATTAAACACCAGTTTACTGCCCACACCCGCTGCACCATATATTACGTATTAGACTTTTGAAGCTTCTGCTCTAAGGCCGCTTGCTGGCCATCGAGCCATTTTCCACATTTATCAACCGAAAATCCTTGACGGAGTAAACAAGTTCATTTCTAACGTCACCGAACCTATGGAGCAGGAAAGGCCTCATACGCATCCCATGGCAACTCCTCCGTGGGGACATGGCTCAAGCATGCCGTTGCCGTTTGGAAGCAGCGCCTTACCCAAGTAATATCCACAAGCAAGTCCATTGCAACCCCTCGAAATCAAGCAAATATAGCAAGGACATGCCATGCCGATCGTGCCGCCCATCATTAACGACATGAAAATCTTCCTGAAAGGGAAGCGATGAAATTGATACGGGCATGGACAATTTTCCGGGTAGTAAAGCCGGCAATTGAAAACAAAACGTACTTTTCTATCGCTGCTGAAGCAGGCTAGTGAATGAGGACGATGCCATCTAGGAAAGTTTCAACGTGAATCGCAGCCCACGATGGCCACAGGTGAATCAACAAGGGTGTAGACAGAGAAGTTCATCTCTAGGAGATGAGGCGTATCCAGCCTCTACGCGGGTTTTGATGGTCTCTCTGCACTCTCATGCATGCCTCCGCGAGATTCCAGAGGAGCAAACGTGAGACGGAAAGCCTTGAGCGCCGACGCGCTGGATTGCGTCCCGTGGCTCCAAGTCCGTATAATGGCTTCAGTCCAATCGAGCCAAAGCCGAGCTTAGCGATAGTGACGCCGTCTATCACCAAAGATTAGTCAGTACGCGTATACACGAATTTGGCGAGTACACTACTAACCCAGTAGGATCGATCGGACTCGGGCACTTCTTTGTTTGATGCGAACCATCCGCGCGTTTGTAGACCAGCAAATTTTGCGACCTCATCATGGCGATATCACTGTAAATATCCTCCAAATCGCCAGTATCTGTCTCAATCTGCTCACGGTCTCGCCCTTGGTCGGCACTACTCGGGCGCATGCCAGAGTGCAAGGGCTGGTCCATATGGGTTTCGCTGAAGACTTTGCCGTACCCTCGTTTTCCCGAGCGTGCTGACATGGGGTCCGCATTCGATGGGTGGTTTGTGGCATATGAGGAGTATGTAGAGGAAATGGGAGAAGGCATGATTTGTCTCTGGATATTGTTGAGTGGTGATTGTGGCTCGTATTTTGGCTCTACTGCTCCTTGTTGGTAGGCTTGGTCCATTTTGAGTGGAGGTAACGATGTTGGCGGCGGTCCATACCCATTCATGGTGTTGATGGGTGTAGCAGTCCTAGATCCAGACTGCTGTTGCTGAGCACAATATGCTTGCTGTAAGGCGGGATGGTTATTGACATAGGTACTCATTGCATTTGGAGGCAGTGACTGATGGCTTAGAGACAATCCTGCGGAGGATCTCCTGTTATCCGTTATCGGGCGATAGTCTGTGACGTCAGAGTAGATGGGTGACTGGGCATAGGACGGGAGCTGCGGTGCTGGTGGGGGCTGGTAATTGTAATTCTGCGGAGCCGACATCTGGCGTGTGTGGTAGCTGCTCGGATAATGATAGTTGGGGCTATTCTGAACATAAGACTGCGGCGCAGGAGCTTGTTGCGGCAATGGGAATGTTGGAGTTGCGTATTGAGGAGTGGTGGTCCCTCCGAAGTTCAAGTGAGATGTGTAGGAGGTTGCAGACGGGACTTGAGGTGGAGCTGGAGGCGGGGGCGGTTGCTGATAATTAGATTGAGTATAAGGGGTTGGTGGAAAGTACCCGCCTCCTGCTGAATCTTGCATCGATTGCCGACGACCTGTACTGTACGGTGTCTGGGGATCCAAGCTCCCATTACTTATCGAGCGCGGTCGATCTGGCGCTTGATGTGGAGTTGGGTATTGCTCGGATTGGGTATACATGTGTTCGTCTTCATAGTCTTGATAAGCGTCATTGGTCTTGTCTCGGCGTCTCATGCGCACATCGCGGCGGATGCGGACTCGGCAACCCTGCTCAGCAACGGTACGGCTGAGCGGCGTACTCTCTGACAACCCAGGGAACTTCTTTGCGCTGTATACCGCGAAAGGAATTGACTTGACCTCCAAGCGAAAGTGTACGTGCGCACGCGGTGCCATTGGGTTACTACTCAGGAGCTTGTCTTTTGATTTTGGGCTACCTCCTGGTGGTTCGACATCCGCGTCCTTATCTTCCTTGAGCTCTTCGAACAGGCTGAAGCTTAGTCGATACAAGCCTTCGTGGCGGACAGACAAATCTGGGAAGATGAAATATCCTGCTGGATTGGGGCGATCAAGATATGCCATACCAGCCACAGGCGAACCGGTTAGGACTGGATGGGTTGGCGGTGCGACCGGTAATCTACCCTTGGCAATCGGGCGCGCATTCTCCAATGTCGTGAAAAGGAAGAAATTGGCATTGTGGGAAAAGGTAATGTCGGTTCTATCATCGCGCTCGCCCTCGAATATCTTGAGCTCTACAACCGGCGGCGGGTCCACAGGGCGACGATCCGCAGAGGCTTCGGCGAGGTCAGTGGTTGCCGGGTGGAGACAGAGAGTTCATGGTACATACATTTTGCCCCAGATCCACATGCTCTGGCTCTTTCCGGCTGTTGAATGACTTTGATCTCTGCGCGTTATCAGTCAAGAGGGTAAGACAAGGGATTGAAAGAGGTTTACCATATGTAAGCTCCCTGCCATCTTTCGTGATCCTATTTATTGAAGCCTCCGTCTCATTCTTTACAGGCAAGATGGCCGTGGTCATAGTGCCGCTCATGCCCACCCACGTTGAGGCCGAGGTAAATAGTCTAGCTTTGGGGTATACCGTTGTTGAGCTCAGGTCGCGAAACGATGTCGTTCTTGCGAATTAGTATTGTATGGCAGATGTCGGTAGGCGAGAATGAGGACGAGGGTGATATTGGGCGCAGTGGGATCCAAGGACTCGGTTCCTGGGTCGATGGCAGCCGGCTGACAGGGTTGCGGGAATATTCTTTTAAGTGAGACAACGGAGATTGAGCCTCGTGAACGAGCACCTTGTCCTTAGCTGTCACCTGCGTAGAAGAAGAAGAAGAAGAAACGCCTTCACATCGATGCCGTGATTATTGGCTTGACGGATGGGATGGGATGAGATGGGATGCGATGGGATGAGATGGGATGCGATGGGATGGAATGGGATAGGATGATATGCGGATTGGCCGTGATTGATCGATGCTGCCGGTTGAATTTTATTCACTTTCTGAGGATATTGATGTGATAGGGCGAGAAAATATAAGAATTGGGGAGGGTGAAATGGTGCGAGAGTGGGAATTGGTCGAATTGAATACTCGTACTCGAATGGTAAAATAATTTTAATAATGATAGGATGAGATGAGATGATGATTAATGGGTGGGTAGGTAAGGTAAGGTAAGGTAAGGTAAGGTAGTAGTGTTTCCCAAGCAAGAAGGCTCTGGCTTTCCCTAATTCCCTTCCCCTAGATTTCCCGCCAAAGCTTAAATCTTGCTTGACAAGCTCACCAAGCAAAATTGGCACAGAGAGCCCGAGGTATGGGTAGATTGCGTGATAAAAGCACGAGGGGGGATGTCGCGGTTAAAAGAAAAGAAAAGAAAAGAAAAAGAAGAAGAGGTAATACAGTCGTATAGGTATAGGTATGGGTATGGGTATGGGTATGGAATTGAAAAAAAAAGCTATATTTTTGGTAGGTGGAAGGTGGAAGGAGAGCTGGTGGGTTAGGATGTGAGAGGGGTTGTGGCCGATCAGCAGTTAGCTGCAACTGCAAAGCCTACTGCAGTGCTGCACACCTTTCCCACTTTGCAAATTCCCAGGCTTCTCACACGGACACCACCAAACAAGTTAACAACCAGCACCACCACCACCAGTCCACCACCACGGTCCACCCCACCACTCCAGGCGAAGTTGCAAAAGTGACATCTGATTTATTCTGATAAGAAGCCAATAAGAGAAGCCGGAGAAAGGAAGAGGATCAATCATGGCATTTCTGGGATAGAGCAGCCTGGATGCTGGGAGAGGCGCATATGCACTAAGGGGCACTAGGACAGCTTCCCAAATCCCAGCTCAATGACCGGGGTTTTGGGGGTCTCATTGACAAAGCTAAACGCTTAGGAACCACTTCCCCGTTGCTAATTTGTTCAATTTGTGGGTGACATGGGGCAGCCAAGGGAAAACGTCAATCACTTTTTCACTTTACCCAGCCAATCATGCACCTCGCCCGTTAGGTGGGTGTGGGAGCGCTAACCTGGTGCACTTGTGATGCCACTTATGCGTGTTGCGGGCAGGGGTATCTTCTTGGGGAAAAGCCACCGAGGTCATGATAGGCCCAAGAGACTTTAGCAGCCTTCTTCTTTCGGCATTTGTAGGGAGTACGTAGTAGAGTATTGTTACATACGCATACTGTATCCAACCCATTCAACGGGGCATCTTATTCCCGTTGAGAACATGCGCCATACCAATTATTGTTATCATTATTATCGATTCAGGAGATTCTTTCTTAACTTTCTTTTGGCTTTTTCGAATTTAAGCAACCCGGTCCGCATTAACGTTTCTGATTTTGATATTTATATTATTTGATACTACGAACCTCGGTTTGTGTGCACAAACCATGACCCCTGTTCCTAGTGTAGATCAGACGGGAGGAGTCATCTCATTCTCCGCCCTTCCCTTTTTTTCGAGTTTTGACCCTCAGACCAACGAGTCAGGTCAAATCGACGCGCTTTCGACTTGTGCTTTCACATGCAACCATTAATTTAGGCCTCCACCGGCTGCATACTGAGCCACCCAATCATCAGATGCCATTGCGCGTTTCAGCGGATCTACATCCACTGCGCAAGAAGGTTACCAGACACGCAGAATCAGAAGCAGCTGCATGACACAACGATCATCAACATTCCCGGGAATAACGATAAAAATAAATACCGACCTATCGATGGACAATGATTATTACTGTATAACAACCGGGACGAGGATGATAACGAGACTGAGACTGAGAACGGAGGATGGTACAGAGTAGAATCTGGGACAAGGCAGATTTTGCCATTTGACAGGCAATAATGGGCCGACAATAATTGATATAACTGAGTATAAAAGTACAATCATACATGTTATTCACAGGTATCTTAAAGGACCTAAAGTACGTAAGGATGGAGGGTGGAGGAAAAAGTATAGAAATGGATAAGGTGCAGCTAAAGTAAAGTACCCAGGTATTTACTCGTACCTTATTAAATCCCCTCATCCTTACCGAGTAGCGTGTATAACGGAATGCCTCCGCCAGCAAATAGTTATGAAATCACTACAGTCTGTTGAATGAATGAATAAGAGAATTGAATGCATGAACGAATTGGCAATCAAACTTGATTTACATCTCAGGCCAAATCTTCTCCACGAGGCTTGATTGGTGCCAAGTGAAAGAAAAGCCTTTTTTTTTCCCCCTCCCTTGTTCTCAACCCAACTGACTCGTGTCCCGCATTCTACTCGTACATGAAAAAGTCCGAGTGGTCGCATGGTCGCATCGCATATCATTATTTCAAAACTAGTCAATGGTACACTGTACATATCAGTAAGCTTACCATCCATGTGTACTCGTGGGTACACCTTAGTTCTTAGGTATGCAAGCTCAATCCAATCTAGAGCATCGATATCTGTTACCTATCTGATAATCAAGTAAGAGAAAGAAAATGCAAAGTTAAGCGCAACGCACCCCATAGTCAATTAACTACTTAACTAGAGACCCACCTACTGCAGCTACTACATACAACCGTTGAATGATCTATCCTTATAGGATTCCATGAGAGAGCGTGGTCCACATGTTGTGAGATGGTCTTATCGGACCGGGCTTCCCCTCTTCCAACCTGCTTTAGTGGCCCCAGGTCATTGTCCATTCACAAGCAAGACAACAATCCGACAGTCGCTTAGCCGAGTACGTACATCAGCGTGCATGATCGCAATTACTGGCAGAAAAGAAAAAGAAAGAAATACGGAGTAAGAAATAAGAAATAAGAAATAAACCTGGTGGAGTGTGGGCGCCAAGACCGTCTCAGTCTAGTCTGTCTTAAGACGGTTCTTTTTAAACCTCAGCCAACGCTAAGGGTAAATACGAACAAAACCGTTAGCATTCTTTTTACCCGTAGATTAACTCTCTATATCTTTTATAAGAACGGACAAGTATAGGCCCACGAAAAAATTTCGTGGTTATTTCTGGTGTGAAAGTTCTCTAGGGGGAGGTAAATATTATAATCGAAAAGAATTTAAATAGCTTTATTAAGGTAGTTAGTACTACTTACCTTTTTTTTTTTTCCTAGGGGGAGACCCCCTAGAACCCCCCTCCCTCCGGGGGCCCTCCGGGGGGGGATTTCTTTAAAAGATTATATTACCACGTATATTAAGCCGATTTTAATAATTTTTATATTATTAGAAAGCGCAAATAACGCTCTATAATTATAGAAATTATAAAAAAATTATATGGGTAGGGAATAAAATTATTCGGTTTGTTAAAAATTATTCAAGTAGGGAGGATTTTGGTGGTCGCGGCCACTTTTTTCGCTGTGCTTACTCAGCGCCAAGAGTCCCAAACAGGTAGTTCATCCAGGTTTTTGATTGGTCGGTTGAGTCTTGGCGCTTAGCTCCTTATATATACTGATGAACTATTAAACCTATCATATTTAAAACGTTTTAATTAAGATAGACTAGAATAATATTCTTCGATATAGATATATAATTAAAAATTCTTTAATTACGTAGAAGGGTCGAATAGTTGGAATTCTCTCTTTGTATAGTAGGACTAACTAGCTGTATTATTACATGCGCTAAACTTTACATTGGCTGAGGTTTAAAAGCATCCCGCCAAGACTGCTCGCATACTAAGGTACTTTACCTTACCTAGTTGCACGCAATACTCCAGTCTCGAGGCCACTGCAATTTGCAAATCCCTGAGCATCATCCGAGATACGTACTTTCAAACAGGGCAAATTGGCAATAGGCCACATTTTGGTCAGGATGGAATAGCATTATGTGTCTGAGTCGATCGCGGTCCAGGATATTATAACAAATCATGCTGGCATCTATCCAAAAAGGGCTCAATGTGGAGCTGTCAAACAAAAACGAACAGGACAACGCGCGAGTGCACGACTGTGTCACTTGAAAACTACCTCCCTGCCTTCATTTCGTGAGATGAAAGACCGGTGAAACCAAAAATACAAACACCCAAAGCGCCAACGCTGGTCGTACATCTACTGAAGGCTACTGTCATTTATCATCTGTAATCTCAAGCACTTCGTTCGCTAAGCCTTTGCAACCGCACGGTCTTGGAAGCGATCCTGAGCATAACCAAACGCTTGGCGAGCGCTATGCAGGGCCTCCGGCACCCGATCTTTTAGCATCGCGACAAGAACAAGAACAAGAAGTGGTATCTGTTTCAGTATTAGATTATCAGGCGTGGCAATCCAAAGACGATGACTTACCCAAATAAAGAACAAATTACGATCTTTCCTCAATCTTTTTACTTTCATCGCGTGTGCGTTCTTGAGTTGCTCTAGAGTCAAGACAGTACTTCTTAGGTCAGTTGTCTCGAATGCAGAGGAACTCTTTGTTCCAAAAGTCTCTTCGCATTTCCTATCCACACACCCATCCCCAGTTGCTCGAAGTGCAGATGGTTTCTTATCGCTCAGATCACGTTGCGAGATATCCGGGTATATCTCGTCGTACGCTGGCGGTGATGAAGCTGTCCCAGTGAGAAGCTCCCACCAGTGATAGTCAGCCGCTTTCGCAACTTCAATGCTCCTTCTTGCCGTGCTAGGTCGTGAATTGCGCTGAGGCACCAAGGAGCTTATTCGTCTGACTACGGGATAGTCTTGATAGTCCGGAAGGTTAGGGATTGGCGGCAACGCGGGAAGTTGCAGTGTTGGAAGCGTTCTATGCACAGCCTGTTGAAATTGCTGAATCTGGGCCGAGAGTTGGTCTCTCCAAGCAGACATCGCAGGGTTCACAGCAAGGAAAGGGGTGGTGGTTGTAAGGTTGCCCGGAGAAGGATCGCTGGGGAATTGAGGCTCAGTGGTAAAACTGTTACGTCTCTTTTGGGTCCAGATCGGAGCTGTTGTCGCTGGCTGACTTCTGTAAACTTTACCCAAGCCTTCGTCACCCGAGTCTCCGTCAGTGAACGGGGCGTCCCTAGCACCCGCAGATGCGATCATTGAACGAGCTCCTCGAGAAGACTTGTGAGACATCACGCTGCTCGATCGACTCAAATATCGGACTGGAGTTGCAACAGCGCTCCCGGGTTGAGCATGGTGGTCGCAGGTGTTGCTCGCGTCGCGGGCTTCTTGTGAGGTAGCCATATCAGCTGGAACATAACCATTCAAACTCCGTAGACTTGGGTCACCGCCAGCAGAGCGGAGTTTGCGGATGATATGAGCGTGACCTCGGAGACTAGCCATATGCATTGGAGTCATGCCATTCTTATCTCGCAGATCTGGATTTGCGCCTCGTGCGAGAAGCCCGGCAGCCAATCGGTAGTGCCCGAGCGAGGCACTAAGATGTAACATACTTTGACCATTTATGCTTCGAGTGTTGAGTCTTGCTTGATGAGGGCTATCGTCCAGGTCTACAATGTCCAAGCAGCTCAATAACATTGCCTCTAGGTCCATGATACCAGTCATAGCGGCATTGAACGAACCCACGTGGCGGTTTGAATTGTTTCCTTGGATTGAACCACCCGTGAACGAGGAGTTCAAGCCAAATCGATTGATTATATTTCGCGCAGCATTACTAGCATCAGTCGCGTTGCCGTTCCATTTGCGATTGATGAGGGCCAGTGCGTGTTTCATAAGCTCCTGCTCATCATCATCAACATACCTAAACAGAGCCTGCTTGTTTGATGGCGAGGGTATGTTTTGCTCGTAGTCATGCTTGAAGGTTACTGGCACCGTACCAGCTTCCAGAGCAGGAGGAACAAGACAAACGAGAGCGCTCTCACCCCAATAGGTTGTCGTAGTTGCTTGGGCATCACCAAACATAACTTCTAGACCCTGACGGAACCCACTTCCCAAGCACGTAACTTCAATACCCCCAGATTTGGAACCTTCTGAGGGCGTCAGCTTATGAATGACCGGAGCCCTTTGGGAGTTTGCGATCCCGGGAACGCAGTGCAGGGAATTTGCTAGCATTTGAGCATGACCCTGCTGCAAGCCGTTGCCCGGAGGGCTGAAAGTAGGGCTTGGCACCCGGCTTGCATGAACAGAACCCGGGGCAGAGAATATCCCTGAGAAGCCATGGAGATTTTCCATACTCTGAGATCTTTGAGCGGAAGAGAAAATACTACTGTCAGTTGTGGTTGGGGTGGGGGGGTTGGTGTTAAACTGTGAGGGCATATGTGGCATTGGAAGTCCATGACTCGGAGCAGCATAATTGGGCATGAAAGCTGGTATTCCACAGGAGCCCTGTGGAATATTTTGAGTTCTGGAGGGGACGCTCGAAATGGGGTTATTCGGCGCTGGGTTTTGTAACTTTGTCATTGTCAAATCATTTCTGATCCTGCCAGATCCGCTGGCCTTTCGCTTCTTGTTATGTTGTGCTAAAGGCGCCGATGGAGACGCTTGACGGGACAGATTTCTAGGTGTCAGAGTTGCCGAAGTAGTTTGAGAAGAATTTTGTGGCATGGCAAAAGGGCTCCTATGCTGTGGGTTGAAATGTTGCTGCATGCCCTGCAGGTCCGTGGTCGAATAAGCATTCCGAAACGACATCGGACCATGACTGCCAGCGGGTGCCTGTGAAAAAACTCCTGCTCCGGGAACTTGAGCATGATCAGAGTACATCCCATTATTGGAAGGCATTGTAACTGGTGGTCCGTGTGTTTTGTGGTCATCTGTAATCACAATGGAATTCGTCATAGTCTGTGCCAGCAGATTATCTTGATAATCTTTGATCGTGAATATGACCCTGAGAAGAGGTCAGCAATCCTTGAGCCACCGGCAAAGCGATTTGCACGTACTGAAACCCGAGCTTTTCTTCCTGATGACGACAATAACAAGCAATTCGCATAGGGATATCTACCTGAACGGCATTTTCTGGAAATTGTGGATTTTGGCCAGAGATGGCGGGATTCTGAGCGGATTCTGTCACCTTTGGAGGAGATGGGTCCTGCCATTCCTTGACTTCCTGAGTGTTGAAAACGATGGTTCTTTTTGCTTCATCCTTTTGCCATAGCTGCTCTTCCTCAGCATTTTTCAATTTTTTTCTGGCAGCCCGTTTCCTTTCTCTCTCAATGCATCCCATGCATATATGCACTGGTCCACCGTTAACAGGTTTGTCCTCTTCATCGCTGGAGGACGTTGTGACGTCCGATGACGCAGACCGGCCTTCTCTCTTCTCGTTTGACGAAGGTGTAGCAGCGAGGGTAAATGCTCGCTTTTGCTTTGCCGGATCCTGCATGGCACTGGTACATACTAGCATAGCATGCAACTCCAGCATCTCAGGTGATTTCTCCGGAGTAGGTTTCGCCACTAACTTTGATTTGGAGATAGTATGAGTCTGCAAGTGCACTTTCGTTGTTCCTGGCGGCACAGGATGCAGGGTCAGTTTGACAGGGATTTGGGTCTCGACACGTGACTTCGGCGGAAGTAAGTGCACATGCAATATGGGTGGGCACACTGGACCCGGAGCAGGATCAGGAGATGCGAAGGGCATAGCCATCACGCGTTGTTGAAAGAAAGATTTTTGAACGGGGCTAAATGCGAGGACTGGCCCAGGAGTACCGCTGTATTGCCAGTCGTGCCTTTGAGAGGGTTCGCTCAACATGGCCCCATTTACATACTGGCTGGAAAGGTCCACAGACGGTCCCCGTGAATGGCCCACAGCGGCTGGCCAGTCGCCTTGATGCTTCAACATGGACGACAACGGAGACATTTCATGCGAGCTCTATAGATTCAGAACAATTCAGCTTCGAGTCCGTCTAATGACGCCTTTCTCAATAATGACTTACCTTTGAGGCTGTTGGATAGGATCCAAACGCATTGGCAAGTCCAGCGTTTGGAGAAGATCGGTAAGGCATCCTTATAGATCGAATTGACGAAGGTTTAAAAGCTGTCTTTACCTCTGAGAAGGTGCTGGGACTACTTGCGGCGCTATCGAAGTCGAAGTGACACTCCATAGCACGGTTGCTGAGGTCGACGTCCGGAGTAGGCGAAGACTTGTCGCTCGTCTGATCTTCCTTATCTGCACCAATGAGTATCGCATTTATCGGAACATCACCATCCCCAGCAAGCGCTCCGGACCGAGATGAGTCGGAAGAATGATTTCGCTTGTGTCGGTTGTTTGAGGAGTCAGACGCAGAGGATGATTCTGGGGACTGCGAAAAGGCCGGGTTTATGAATGGCTGCTTGATTGTCTGACTACTTTCGGACTTGCTGGGCATTGGTGACGCTTCAATAGGATTATTCCAGAAGTCTGGGGAATTGTATCCAAGTTCCGGGAACTCGATTCCTCCTGCTTCCATTGCGTCGTTCATGTTCGTGTCGAAAATTTGAGGCTCGTCAATCTTGGGCAAAAATGGGAATGGGTCGTTGTCGAATTCCATTAGTCTGGGAACTTGATCATTTGGCTCGCCCAACCTGCGGCGATTCCAGTCGTCTTTGTAGTCTGTCTGTTGGTCTTTCTCATGTAGCTGTAAGATACTGTGTCATGGATTCGATAGAGGTGGATTCAATATGGTATTCCTCTGATAGACAGTCCTCCTTTCTCAGAAGTGGTCACTTTCTCCGCAATCGCAGCTCCCCACTTCGAGAGAGCACCGAGTACAATGAGTTGTCATTTCATAGAGATATAAGGGAGTCAAAAAATGGTGACGCTGTTCATTCAACGCAGACAGAGCACAGAGCCAAATGATTCTGAGTACAGTGATACAGAAGGAAAGAGATAGATCAGAGCCTGCCGCGGCAAAATGTGTGAACTCAGAAGGTAAGTAAAGGACTGACTTTATTAGGTTGCGCAAAGCCGAAAACGTGGAGAAGAGCGCTAAAGTACATTAGCGCTATCTGCAGCCTTGGCGTAAATCTGAAGTACGAGTACGCTCGTAAGAATTGATCTGAATTTCTACATGATCCGAGTTTCTGTTCGCTTCGACAACACATCTCGTCTAGAGGACCATCTGACCTACAGCTTGACTTCAATTTTCAGTCGTGATTGGTACGAGATCATGCTTACTAGGTCGTGTAGATGGGAAGATAATTTTCATTTCCACCGTCAATTCTACCCGATGCTATCTAGAATACTACCTCAATGGCAGCCAGACGTTGCCTCCACTTACTCCGAATTTTCTCGTCCATGCCTCCCCTAAATTTTTTGGCAGTTCGGGAACGCCTTCATGATGATCAAAGACCCACAATCGTACTGCATAGCAAGTAGGAGAACCACGGACGGACCAACATGTCTAGATAGGTAATTAGATATGATGGCGTAACATCCCCGGAACTATCATCAGAACAATGCTAACAACAATTTGTCCTCTCACGGTCGGTCGAAACCACCACTCGATGTTATAAAGGACCTTTGACCCATTTTACCCAAGCAGCCTTGACACAGTCCACAACTATTTCTCTTTTCCCCAAAAGACAGGGGAGACTCGTCCATTCCATCTGAGAATGACTTCCAAGCAACCATGGAATCCGACTTATCCTTCTTCAGTCAGAGGACTGGGTGAGGAAGAAGCGATGAAAGCTGGGTATGACACGTATCTTTACAAAGTTGATCCGGATTCTCACTTGGGCTCTCAAGCGAGCATCTACGCAAAGCAGGTTCGGTTCATGCATCGTGTAAGCGTATTGGGAAGAACCGAAGTGGACGGTGGGCTCGTGAAGCAGATTGTTGTCTTGTGAGATTACCAGGACCAAGAGCATGTCAGTCCATCTTGACGCGCTGATATGGGATCAAGTATGTTCCAAGAACATTCTAAATACACTGACGTGGAACATTCAAAGCTCAATCTGCTAGGCGGTATCGGAACTAATACAATTTTAGAAGCAGCCGGCATGACTTTCCATCAGTTGTGGCTCGCTATTCTTGTTCGCGAGATTCTTGGCGCGACGGATTTCGCCGTCTGGCATTTTGATGGAGACTATGACGCCTGGGCGAAATCGGGGAGGTCGTAGCATACAATGCACGCAGCTGTGAGATAGCGTACAGAGTGCGATGCGCATACTAAAGCCAGTCTGGTATGTAGGCATTAAGTATTAAGAATAAAGAATATCAAGTTCTAGAAATGCGACTAACTTGTCTTTGAAGATCTTGACGAAGGATAATCGTTTCGCCGCTCCGTCTTCACTACGCACTCCCGAGGTCCTATGGCTGAATCGCCGAGTCGGCTTGACGTAAGGTAAAGTGGTAAAGTACTCTAAGTACTTTAATCATACGGCCAATCAAGCAACCTCTCAATCACAATGACCTTCCTCATGGAGAATTGCGTGCTACCTTACTCTAGAGTAAGAAAAGGTAGCGACACGCTTTACCTGGTTCGCTAATGCCGGGCAAAGGGCAGTAAGCACCTTCCGCATCAGATGATGGCTTGCATATGAGTTTTGCAATCCCGCAGCGATTTCATCAGCTTATCGCTGGTGCAGAGCGAAGCTACTTTTCCTCAAAGGAACAGTGCATTCCAACTGCATTTTTAAAAGCTGAGCACATATAAGGTAGCTAAGGGTCCTAGCAATTAACCTCCTTTGTTTTCTCCTTCCCTGTTCCTCAAACAGCCTCCCTTCAATTATGTTCCTTCCGACCCTGGCGATTGCTCTCTCGCTCTTTGGAGCGAGTCGTAGCCAATTCGTTCCCTCGCCCACGGACTTAACGACCGCGACTGGATACGCAGGTTTTCAAGTTCGATACAAGCAAGTTCCGCCAGGCATATGCGAGCTGAGATCCGATGTGAAAAGCTACTCGTAAGCTGGTTTTTCTAGGAAATCCTAATTGATTCGTGCTGCATTTCCGTTCGAAGAAGTGTTGTAGGAGTGAAACTTCCTTTATTCTGACGAAGTTCAGAGGAGACGCATTGACGCTGCTGTAGTGGTTATGTAGACGTCTCTCCCGACATGCATATATTCGTAAGCATACCCATGGAGTGGTCGCTCCCCCCGTATAAGGCGCTATTATGGTCGCACGACCACTTCTATAAATGCATAGCTTATATTCCTTGATCCTTTCTCTCCTGATTGGCTTCATCCAATTTATTTTTCATCATGAAACCGAAAGCTGCCCTGACAACTATTTAGTTTTGGTTCTTTGAGACAAGGAATGGTGACCCTACGAAGGCACCTTTGACATCTTGGTGACGAGTCAGCTGACGTCTAGAACCCTCATTCTGACTGACAACTTGAAGGATCAATGGAGGTCCCGGCAGCTCAAGCATGATAGGACTATTCCAGGAACAGGGACCATGTCGTGTCGACTCGACTGGACATGTCGTCAACAACCCTTACGCGTGGAACGAGGCCAGCAACATGATTTTCATTGACCAGCCAGCGCAGGTGGGGTTCTCGTACTCCGTCCCAGTGCCAGGTATGTATGTTGGAACGAGCCCTTTGAAGTCGATACCGAATTCTGAAACCTGAATCGCAACACGTAAATGCCGGAGCAGAAGGCTGATTCACGTTCAATACATGTCGCAGCATAAATTTCTCATTATTCCCAATCCCTAATTAACAGAGTCCTGCTAATTGAATTTTTTTTCTGTAGGTTATGTCGCCACCCCTGACGGATCAGTTGTCGTCCTGCTGAACGGTACTTGTCCAAACGACAACATCACACAAGGCACTTGCGGGACTTACTCGAATCCTAATGTCACGGACACGCCTACTACCACTTTGGCCGCAGCTCATACTTTCTGGGCTACTTTACAAGGATTCATGGGGGCTTTCCCTCAGTATTCGAGAGAATCTTTCCATTTTTCTACTGGTATGTGCCGTCCTCTAAATAACGTCTTCTCCAGGCGGCTGATAACGGCCTCTCAGAAAGTTATGGAGGACATTATGGACCAGTCTTTAGCGGATACATCGAGGGTCAGAATGCAAAGGCCATTCCTGGCGCGCATAACATCAGCCTCAAGACACTTCTTGTTGGTAATGGATGGTATAATCCTTTGATTCAGGTCTGAGCTCTTGAAAATAATACTCTCAGCGATAACGGACTAATTTATGATGCTTAGTATCAAGCATACTATAATTTTACGGTAGAATGCCCTTCCTAGGGCCAGAGAATTAGTCAACTAACAAGTGGCAGGTGTATCCAGGGAACACGTACGGTTTACATTTGGGATTTTTGCTCTTGACGGAGCTAAGGTCCTATAAACTGATATTTAATAGGTATGACTATTCGCCCTACAACGACACTACCGCTACCGAAGTGTACAACAACCTCTATGTATGTATTTCCGGCGCTTTTTGTTCGAATATTACCACATTATGAGTTTTGGGAGATGCATTGGGACTCCTCGCTCTTTAGACACCGTCTAAGGCTCAATTTACCCCTGTTCCCTCTTGAAATAGGCAATATTGACTTCAAGAAAGGGCATGGGCAATTGTGTCGACCAATGTAAGTACTTTCTGATGATACACTTTTGTCACCGCGTTACAGCATCGCACGAGAACTCTTTTACAAGCTTTGAGTACTCTGCTTTTAGTTGTCTAAAGTTTCTCGATAATATCATGACTCGGTTAGTCTCTACTTCAAATTCACTTACCAGGGGTTCAGTGAATAAATGCGCCGCCACGGGAAGTAATGCCATATGTTCCGCGGCGGATAACTACTGCGCAGATAATGTCGAGTCAATCTACGACGAGGTCTTGAATCGAGACGAGTACGATATTCGCGAACTTGACCCTGACCCGTAAGACACTCTAGTCCCCACCTCCAATTCCCATGTTCTTGAACATGGAGAGGCCTGATGCCTTAGTGAACAGGTTTCCCCCGGAGTTTTATGTGGCGTACTTGAATTCGCAAACAGTCCAATCGGCCATTGGAGCGTTTCAGAACTTTACAGAGTACTCGGCAGCCGTAGGGAATGCGTTTAATACTACGGGTGATGACGGGAGAGAAGACGGAACCGTTGCAGACATGCTCGAATTGTTGGAACAAGGCGTCACGGTAGGCTTGCCTATACTGTCCATGTATTGGCCGAGTCTTATCATCAGCAGGTCACGATGTATACGGGAGATGCAGATTACAACTGTACAAAAGCCCATCCGATGATTTGGCACGGGATGGAGTGCGCAAGGGCAACAATGCTGATCAATGAATAGGCAACTGGCTTGGGGGTGAAGTGGTCAGTCACCAAGTAGGACAACCAGGCTTCAACCTTAGTGGATATACCAATGTCTCAACATGCGATGGCATTATTCATGGCCAGGTCAAGCAAAGCGGCTCGTTCAGTTTTGTAAGGATCTATGAGAGCGGGCATGTAAGTACAGTTGAACTCTGAAATTGGCATTTCAAGGCAACGTTTGAGCTTTAGATCAATGAGTCGAGAGCATTCTGGAAACTCGTATCTCTAGCTCAGACTTACATCTCGATTGGGCAATGCTGATGATGAGACTCTTATCTAGGAGGTACCATTTTACCAACCAGAGGTAGCGCTAGCTATATTTGAAAGGGCAATAGCAGGATTGGACATCGCTACGGGGCGAGTCACTGTGACTAGTGAGTATCAGACAGTTGGCCCGCCTACAAGCGACTACAGGGAAGGCAACGCTACCGTTCAATTTGAAGTTGTCAATACCAATGCGACATACAATACCGGTACCAACGAACCGGGTCCTCCTTCAAGATCGCGTCGGTCTGCAAAAATGCAGGGCGAGCACTTGCACTATGGGAAGGTGTTGAAACCAGTGAAGCCGTGAGTACTCGTACCTTGTACTAGAGGGTGCAGTATTTGCAAGAAATAGGTCGATTGCCCACTTGTAAGGTCGCTGTGAGATTGGGCTATGCCACTCAAATTGGAAAGATTACAAATCCCAAAACGTACCCACAATTGTACTTTGAAGGATACCTTACTGTAAGAGGGAATCATGGGGTACTTTCGTCGAATAACCGTTCCATGCTTTAATATGTGCTGGGGGCATAGACCCCTAAATCAAAGTAGAGCGTACCGTAATAGCCTCGTTTAGTAGGAGCCCCCCTGATTTCCTCCGAGAGATCTGTTTATTTTCTTTGATTCTTTGAGGGAGACCCTCTAAAACCCCCCTTTCCTCCGGGGGCTACGCGGAGAGATTTGTTCATTTTCATTTAATTTTCAGGGGGAAACCCCCTGAAACCCCCCTTCCCTCCGGAGAGATTTGTTCTTTTTCTTTCAACTCCTAGGGGGGGTAACCCCTGAAACCTCTAATTCCTCCGCAGAGATTTGTTCTTTTCCTTTTATTCTTAGGGGTGGATCCCCTTAAACCTCTCTTTAATTCTAAGGCGGAGACCCCCAAAAACCACCCCTTTCCTTCGAGGACTCTATAGAACCTCCAAAGTAGAGTAATCCTTATTTTCTTTATATATAATTAAATTCGACTACATCGTACCGTTAGAAAGTGTATTACTTACTCTATAAATCTACGTCTTTACTTTATTATTATATCGTGTATAAAAGAAAAGGATTTATTTAGAGATTATAACGCTAAGGGTAATTAGCCAATCATATTATTTTGTCTCTCTCAAAAATGTTAACGAAGTTCTGAAGACTTTATTATTTGGGTATAGAGTATATTTAGAGTGTGTTTTAGCGCTGGGAAGCCTAGAACCGATTATATGATTGGCTACTAGGCTTTTGGCTACTGGGTAGGCTTTCCAATAAATGGCGATAGAATTATGAACCTAGACCCTAATTCTATTCAAGACCGAGCATTAGGCTTGCAGCTCTTCACCTGGTCGAGCACATCCTCTTGACGACCCTGGGCCTCCAAGTAAGCTGTGATTATCTTTGAATGGGCTCTCCGTCAAGCTCAAGCGCCGACTTATATCAGAACGCTAGTCATGGAGGATACCTCTCCTTACTCCCTACTAAGGTCGAATTGCAATCCAGCTGCCAAACAATCAACGTCTTTGTCGCTACTATTCCTCTGAAGTCCGCTAGTACAGTCTTGAGGTACGTAGCCTACATAGCTTTATTCATGACCTGAATGAATTGCTACACAGGCTTGTCGATGCTACCATTCAAGATGCCGCCGCCGCGAATCTCCAGCACCTGCGAAGGTTTATCAAGCCAGCAAATCTGCCCACCTCTTTGGTGCGCATTGAAGAGGCTCTGAAATTCTCCGACCTTGCCATTGAGCCAGCACGCTCACCAGTACTACCGTGGAGCGAACCCGAAAGCGTTTCAAACGGCTGCCACAGCGCTGCGGTCATTAATGGAAATGGCGCTGCAGATATTTCCCAACCGCCTGTCTTGCATTATCTCGTCTGCCCAACGTCAGTGATAACCATCAAAGGCCTTCATAACATCTTCTCTTGCAAAGACTCATCTCTGGGCATCGACTTCGAGCCTCATCTCCGTATCATTCCAGTGCCTCTGAACCCCCCTTCTTCAGAAAAGCAAGCAAGGGACTGGAGCCGGCAATATTGGCCAACGGTCTACAAGGGTGGAAATCCATACGGCCCACACCCGGCGCTGGTATCGCGTGCTTTGGAAGACGTACACAGCCGCGTTGGAAAATGTATGGACCTCGCAAAGCGTGTTGGGGAGGAAGTCTTGTTGTCGTCTAAAGGAGAGCCTATCGGCGCCGTCATAGTTGATCGCGGCAGAGGCGAAGCCACTTCCGTCGTTGTAGTAGCTGGTGATGCACGTTGGCACGATGTCGACAAAGTCGAACAATCTGGGAACGGGAATATTACGGCTCATGCAATTATGAGAGCAATTGGCATGGTAGCAAGGAAGCGACGAGCCTCACTACACCGGGCACTCCCTGCTGAAAATATCCACGAATCAGATCATGACACAGACTGTCCGCTGACTCCTCTGGAGAGGGACATTTACGCCACCTCCACAGTCGAAGGCGACGGATACCTCTGTCTCGATCTGGAGCTTTACATCACTCATGAGCCGTGTGTCATGTGTTCGATGGCACTCTTGCACTCGAGATTTTCCCGGGTCATCTTTGGGCAACGTATGCCACGTACTGGAGGTCTCACTGCTGTTTCACCAAACAAGCGTGATTCCTACACCAAGAATGTTGATCGAGGTTTGGGTTATGGTTTATTCTGGCGACAGGAGCTGAATTGGCGCCATCTGGCATGGCAGTGGGTTGCCGGTGATGATCGGCAAGCAACCACTAGTAGTCAAGACGTACATGTCTAAAATCTGAGACTGCGCAGGTCTCGCCAGGATAGAAGACATACATTTCGCCCGTCTTGAACATGTGGAAAGCGGCTTTGCTACCGCCAAAAACCTGCTTCGTACTGGATCCTCTGGAATTGTCGATCAATATCAATCAATGCATACTCTCACAATGCCGACGAGCGTTACTGCGTGACTGCATATTGGGGATTGACAGGATCTTGCTTCATTCAGGAACGCAGCAAGCTGCATTTTACCAAGGAGGACAAGGGGTAATTTATAATGTAAATTTGTAAGATGCACCTAGGACGGACTTCGTTTGTTTGTGCAAGCATCTCACCCACGTGGGTCAAGAAGAGTATGACGATGCAGTGAACCTCCAATGATATAAAGCTTGACCGCCAGCCCCATCGATTACCATGAAATCAACTATCAGCGACAGTGCAGTGGTTTAGCCCACCGCTCTCGAGTAGATAAAAATCAAGCGCTAGCGCGATTTTCTGCAGCACAATTTCGCGACGGGTGTCTGGAACTGTATTCTAGCGTTGGGCTTCAATCTGACTCTTCGAATCTATCCTCAACCTTGGTATCCCGTCTTTTCTCTCGGTCTGTATAGATCTATATCTATCTATTCTATGCCTAGGGGTAGATTTTGATATCAGAGCACGACGGCAGAACATCTAAGACGTAAATTTGGCCATTTAGAAGGCAGACAAAAAATCGTAAGGAGCAATATCATGTCATTCCTTGGCTTGTATCCCTGGTAAAGATCGAGTTTGGTGCAATGCAATGGAGAATTCTCCTCGACGGCGACAGTGCCCTTCGATAACGCCGAAAAGTAATCGAAGCAAAAGTGCGTTGCAAGATGTGGCCTCATTCCCGTCATGGTCATCGCCGATAGTGCAAGAACGCTCGGATAAACACTCTATGGCCAAAGTACAACCCCAGCTTTGGCCTTCGTATGCGGTCTATGTCATAAACGAATATATCATCGAAGCTTGAACACTCTTTAAAGGGAAAGCTTTTGTCAAAGTGATCACACCATGCTGAACAGCGTAATTCATAGCTTTGACAATGCCCGCAGGTTCAAGCCCTCAACACCAGCTGGCCCATCATATATCTGTTGCTCTAGATTTCTCGAGTTGATCTAATGGTCGATAAGCGTTAATTTCATATTCCAAAGTGACAGGCGAAAGGCCTACATTCTTAGTACCAAGTTGATCTATAGAATTAGCTCCTAAGAGTCGCATTGCGGTCTGCAACTCTTCGTCTAGTACTACACTGGTGTCAGCAATCGCTGACTTTTTTTTCCCTTTGATTTCTCACTCTCAAGTGTCCGCTCAACACCTGCAATGCCACCCGCCCCTAATCCGAACAGGACAGCCCTTCCTATGCTACGCAGAGGTCGTAGTCAGTATTGCCTGTTCGAGATGAGAAATGGCGTTGCAAAGCAGTTCTTGGGAGTAGAGTGGTCCTTTTGCTCCCAATGTGTTTCGCGCGATTCAATATCAATACTGAATAAGAAATATAAGCTCCTAATAGTACTTACCCAACCCCCCGGGCCCCAAGACAAAGGGCTTTAACAACGTCAGTCCCCCTTCTGATACCGCCATCTACTAGCACTTCGACTTTCTGCAAGACCTCAGGGCAGTATTTGCGTATTTCTAACAACGTGTGGACTGCAGGCGGCGCAGTATCAGCTGCCCTACCGCCATGATTGGACAAAAGAATCCCTTTAATTTTTGGAGCATGTAATGAAGCCAAGTAGGCATCCTCGTGAGTTTGAATGCCTTTGAGAAGAATTGGCAATTTCGTGTGCTTAGCCAGCCAGGGCAAAGTGTTTTCCCAAGTCAAGGTGGGTGAAGTGCCTGCAAACAGCGATTTACCGATACCTCCTAAGACGTTTTTGCTGGCAGAACCTAATCTAGCTGCTGACGTGACTGACCCTACACTTTCAGATCTTTCGTCGTCTTCTCGCTTGCCTGGAACAGGAGCATCAAGAGTAAGACAGACGAATTTAACGTTTGGGATGGCATTTATTCGAGCGAGCATATCCTCGCTCTTCTTCCGATCTGTCTGGCAGTACATTTGCCAGCCGAATACTTGGCTAGGCTTAGCGTCAGCCACGATCTGTTCGGGCGTCATCGAGGCATTGTTAGAGATGATCTGCAGAGCTGTGAAACGGGAGCAAGCTCGAGCAATGCCTGCTTCCCCAGCAGGACTGGAAAGATAATTGTTAGTCGAATACTGAGAATATTAGAATTAGTCAAATAAAGTAAGGGCCTTTACTCCGCCAGTCTAGCCATAGCTGCCGGTGACACGAATATTGGCAAGCCAACCTTGCATCCCATAATTGTGGTCGAGGGATCACAATTCTCACAATCAACGAATATTCGAGGTCGGAGAAGTATCGACCGATACACTCGGTTATTCAGCCGCTTTGATATAAGGTCATCCCCGGCACTGTAGTAATATGCCCATGCTTTTCTGCTCAGTCGCATAGTCGCAACTTCTTCAATCTCATCCAGATTCAGCAGACTGTCAAGGGCCGGGGATTCAGCCTGGACCGTCCTGTCCTTATTCCCTCCTTCCTTCTTTGGCAAGGTGTTGAGGTCCACGGTTCCTATCTTGTCTTCGTTTGAAAGGTGTGCTTCTAGTGTGCCTGAAGGATGTACAGGCTACGAGTTGATTTAGGAGCAGCGCGGCAAAGGTGGAGCGAGCGGACACACGTCATACTGTTCGGTAGCATTTTGACCAGCAAGCCCCAATATCTGTTCATGGTGTTAAACATCTCGAGCTTCGACGCAGAGATCAATGTAGACTACAATGTTACTGCCTCCTGGATGGCGGGGGAGGAAATTTGTGACCTTGTGAGATGTCTTGGAATCAGATCAGGATCATCAGTATGGGAGAATGATTACATCATAAACGTTGCCGTAGAGTATCACCTGCCGTGTCGTGATAGAATTAGAGGGTGCTGTTGTGGTGTTACCGAATATAGGACAGATCGTACCCAACAGCTGTCAGCGCTGGCATGCTTCCTCACTACATCGTGGACCGGTAAAACATGCGTTAGATCTGCGGACAGAAGAGATGAAGACAGGTTGAAGAGCTGAGAGGAGGGAAGGGAGAGAATGCGCGTCTACCACCCGAGATGACCTACCTTCTGTGGCATCAATAACTCTGTTCATGTTCATAATGGACCAAGTAGTAATACTATACTCGTGACAGAATCATATATATTATCGCGGCCCAATGCCAGCGGAGAATAAAAAAGCATCCGAGAATTGATACCCCGCTCAGCCCTACCTCACGTAAAATTAGTTGGCTCTCAATTCTGAACTAATTATCATCTTTTCACCATTCACAATACAAAGTTGCAATGTTCGAGGTCTTCACGGCTTGATCCGTATGTTTGAATAACGGCTGACGGTTGATAGTCCGCCAGCGATCGCTATCACCTGCGTCTTCATCGAGCAAGAAGTGCAAGTAATCTCACCCCACGTACCCACGGCCGATGATGGCTAAACAACGACAAGGTCGTGCTAACTAACGATGAATTGTACGTGTATTACCTTGGCTTCTTCTGGCAGAGACCTCGACTTGAGTCGAGAGATGGGACGGATCAAAAGAACCTCTCGTCCAAGTCTCGTCCCTCGTCAATCAAGATTGACTCAGCGGTAACGCTAATTCGGAGGACTACAGGGTGGAGGTGCGAGCGTAAGTGACTCTGGGCTCCTTCGAATTGTACCGGATAATAATCTCAATCACACGATGTTTTTGCGTGAATGAAAGACTAGCCTCAACTATACTAACTCGGCGGAACCTACAAGCTCTCAACGCACGTTTGAGGTATGAACATCTCATCCTGTGAGCACAAAGTCTATCGTTAATTCCTTAGGGAGCTTATATTAGGTCAGCATCTCCAACTACATGTTCCAGCTTATCTACTAAGGCCCAATAAGAACGTCCCTATCGCAATTCAGCTTTGCCTTAGTCATCTTGAAGATTTTTACAGGTGGAGTCTAAGACGCTTTGATTGCTATGGATAAGACTGATATAAGCATATAGCCGAATTCTATTCAATTGTAAGTACCCTTAGCGATTCGGATTATACCCTGTATCCGTACATCATCTCGAATATCGAGACATTTTGAGGAGAGTGGAAAGTCGGTGTTTGCTCCTTGAAGGCTGCTTGGATAACGTTATACCGCTTGTATCCTGTCTTGGGGTGCGCATGCTTACTCCCAAATGGGACAGGGTGCACTATTCGCAGTATACGGCGCCGGCATTCTTCTAATTTCGCTCTTCCGCCGACAGCAAGGAAACCAGCAGTTCTTCTCCGAAATTGGAGACAATGGACTGAACCAAAAACGTTTCAGAACGAGCGGAAATGTCGTCGTGGTGCTTACTGCATTATCTGTAGCGGCGTATGCAACACTGCTGGTGCTCACGGCGAGACTTCCTGCACAGTAGCTACTTTAGTATAGCATCTGGGGCGAATTCTTTGAGAGAACTAGAAGATTCGGTGACCAAGGCTCATTTTGGCGGTCTCGTATAAATCGCTAATGATGATTGGCCGCCTCAGGGAAATGTTCGGCAGCAGCGGGAATGCGAGTACGGGAGGACTACATTAGTGCAAGGCAACTTAGACTGGAGTCTAAGGTACCTGAGGTACCTAGGCACCTAGGTAGGTACTTTAGGCATCGCAACGGTTACCTAGGTACCTAGTAATACTTTACGGCGCGTGTTCTCAAAAAGGCAGCACATTGGATGGCGGTCCATAGCAATTACGAGTAATCAGAACCGCGATGTATTATCAATCACTATCAGTGTTAGTAACGACGTGTACTAGAAGTCTAGAAAACGTCAATTGAAGTAGACAGAGTACCTCAGGTGAAGTAATACAATCCCCGTTATTCATTATTCGTGCGTCGCTTCTGCAAAAGAGCAAAAGAGGACACTAAGGTACCTTAGAAGAGCGCATGAGCTCCCCTGTACTTTAGTCTTGGCTCGCCTTTCAAGGCTGCCCGGCAGCTACCTTAAGGTACACCGCGGTCAACCAAAATTTGGCTGGAGAAAAGGTCCCCTCACAATTTAACGACGTTACTCAACCCACATGCTTATTTTACAACAGATTATAAGAATACAAATCCCGGAGCTGCTCTGTTTGGGTTATCATTGCAGTCTATTGCTGCATGTGTCAAGCTCAAGGCTTCGGGTTGGACGAGTTGCACCGACTGACAACTACAGCCCCTTGCTTGACTTAGTCAGAGATGCCACTCTTGGGCAATGGCGAGTATAGAGAGCCTATTCCGTTCGACGACCAGCTCTCGGAAGCAAAGGGGGTTTCCCCACACATAGGTCCTCATCGTAGACAGAGCCAGCACTCAATCTTCGCCAAAAGTACGTGCTTCTGACTCTATTTCCTCTATTGGACCCAACTTTGAATTGCGAGACCTTTTTCAACAAGCTTGCTTTTCTCTCGCACATTCGACCATGTTGACGAGCAATCTGTGATCTAGCTGCCATCATGAGTCACTTCTCCACCCTCGGTGCAGACAGCGCAAGCACACCAGAACAGAATGAGTTCATAAAAGATAAAGAAAAATTGGATAATGCATTCGGCCCACATGTCTATGGAAGCAGTTTGGCAGCACCGCAACATGGTACCAAGCAGGGTGGTATAAATGGTTCAGCTCTGACAGACACGCCATCGACCACTGCACCGAACAGTCCCATAATGTTAGTTGAACCCTGGATGTAGAACTCGTGATAATTACAAGTACAGCTAACGCTTGAAAGTCCGCCACGCCGAAGAGATTCTGGGACCTCCACACCAGCGTCACGCCAACGGCCGACCACTTTAGATATTCCCGGACTGACCAAATCGAGTGTGTCGCCCGACGGGAGGATTGCCCAGCGCGACGTCGGTTCAAAATTGGTTATCGTTATGGTGGGCCTTCCGGCTAGGGGAAAGAGCTATGTGACCAAGAAAATTGCCCGGTATCTCAATTGGCTTCAGCATGATACACGAATATTTAATGTCGGTGAAAGAAGGCGTGTTGCCGCTGGTGGACTCGGTTCGAATGTATCCCAAGATTTTCCTCGGACCCACCAAACTGTACCGAGTAACAAGGGATCATCAAGCGGGACCTTGATTGATGGAAACACCAGAACTGCTATTTCGTCCGCCATGAAAATACTGATCAATGGCGAACCTCCGACCCTTGGTATGCTTCCTTCACCGGCATTGGACCTTGCAGAGGACGGCAACTCCTCCGGTTCGACCTTGGCTACCATGTCCAACGGCAATGCTCAGGATGGAAAATTAGCGCCTCAGATGGCAGCCCCGCCGTTGCGTCGTACTGAATCGATGGAGAAGATACACGATGCATCATTCTTTGACCCCAACAACGAACAAGCAGCCCACATCCGAGACAGAATAGCGATGGCAACGTTAGACGATCTATTAGATTACATCCTCGATCAAGGAGGCTCTGTGGGTATATTCGACGCCACAAATAGTACGCTGGAGAGGCGAAAGCTCGTGATGGAAAGAATCAGGCAACGGGCAGGCCCGGAACTCGGAGTGCTGTTTCTCGAGTCTCTCTGCGTGGATGAACAGTTGTTGGAGTCCAACATGCGTCTGAAGCTGAGCGGTGCCTTCTTCCCCTATATTGAACCTTCCCTACCAGTTCGTCCGTGTGTCTGGACGGTCACGCTGACTCAAGACTGGCATTAGGTCCGGACTATCGAGACCAAGATCCTGTTGTAGCGTTGGACGATTTCAAGAAACGTGTGGCATTGTACCAGTCAAAATATGTTCCCCTTGGGGAATACGAAGAAAAGAACAACATGCCCTATGTTCAGATGATAGACGTGGGACGGAAGGTTGTGTCTCACCAGATCCGAGGGTAAGTCGTGCGGATGTTCTTCTGAGAATGGTGCCCTCCATTTCGGACCTCGTTTGGGGTCGTATCGTGTGTTTTGGGGGGCTAGGAAAGGGGCTCTTTCCTCGATCTTACCCCCTAACTTTATATCACGAGTCAACAATATGTGAATTGAATAGGGCATGCTGACACCCAATTCGGATTCAGTTTTCTCTCGGCGCAGACTGTGTATTATCTCCTGAACTTCAACCTTGCGCCCCGACAGATCTGGATCACCAGGCACGGGGAGTCTGTCGACAATGTAAACGGCAGGATCGGTGGAGATTCTGACTTAAGTGTGAGGGGCATTGCATACGCAAAAGCCTTGACAAAATTCATCAAGGCCCAGCGTCAGGCCTGGAATGTGCATCAGCACAACAAAGCCCTTTCAACCCATTTTCCCCCATTGCCAGGCGATACAACTCCTCCGAACCCAGAGTACAACCATGGTGATCCTGACGACAGTGAATCTTCAAAGAGCTTCTGTGTTTGGACGTCAATGCTCAAGCGGAGCATTCAGACAGCTCAGTTTTTTGACGAAGACGACTATGACACGAAGCAGTTTAAGATGCTTGACGAGCTCAACGCTGGGACCATGGAAGGATTAACGTATGACGAAATACGCACAAAGCATAGCGAGGAGTTCCGGCTTCGACAGAGAGATAAATTGCATTACCGGTGTGGGTCATGCCCTGTAGCTTCTCCTGCTTTGTGGGACAATTTTCACCTCTTTACGCTCTGAAGCCGCCTCATCATTCCTATTTCTGCCCTGAAAATGACGAGCTGACTCAAGAACTCTCGCAGACCCTGGTGCAGGTGGGGAAGGATACCTGGACATTATCAACCGGTTGCGAGCTGTCATCGTTGAGGGTCTGTACATTCCCCCTCTTCAGTCTTTGTATTACGGACTATTTCACGGAAGAGACATGTTGTGGGACAAATGGCAGGTTATTAAAGAATTGTCACTGACTCGTCAATAGTCGAGAGAATGACGGATCACGTTCTTCTGGTTGGACACCGGTAAGCAAACTTCCGAGCTATGATTCAAACGTTTCATGAAGTCTCGAGCCTGCCCAGGCATTCCTCGAGGCGTACCCGTACGCCCTTGACTTTCTCCCAGACTTCTCCGGTGTTCGCGGTGCAGAGACATGCCTCAACGGTGTAATACAGGCTTTTGGAGATTTGGCTTGTGGTTGAAGCTTCGCATTGAGAAGAGAAGGCTGATTTGGACATCTACAGGTCTGTCGCTCGAGTTCTTTTGGCTTATTTCAAGGGCCTCAAAAGAGACGACGTGGCGGATCTTGATGTACCGCTGGGTATACTCTACATGCTTGAGCCAGTAAGATCCTACCTGCAAGTGATTTGGTTACGATCTAATGCTGGGTGTAGAAGCCGTATGGTGTTGAATTTCGGGCCTATCGTTACGATGAATTGAGAGACCGTTTCTTTGAAGAACACGACTATGAACTACGGAGAGCTACCTCTCATCTCTCAAATTAAGTGGGTAAGACGTTGCATTCCGAGCGAGGCGTTTCGGCGTTCCAAGACAGCACATATCCACAGGCTCCGGCTCTCTGTTGATGTGATTCCTTTGCGCTCTGCGTTTGACCATCTCTGGAGACAGGCGCAATATTGTATCCTGATCCAGATTTTCTCGGCAATCTCGATGCCGTAATTGTCATGCACGATAATAGAAGATAGCGGCTTGCTTTTCAATATCAGTCTTGGTTGTTGACAAGAGCAATAAACACTTTCACCTCCAAATCCGAAAGGCAATTTTCCCCTGTCTTAGAATGAACAGACTCGCGAGAGCCATGCTATTAGTCTGATCCAAGATAAGTGGAGGTATTTGTTAACGACTTTTCTATACCTATAAGTAATATCATCCTGGTCGATTGATTTGTCGTTTCCAAGGCCCAGCCTGTTTTCTTATATCTTCCTGAGGTATATTACCCTCTACATTGCATTCAAGATCTTTCAAACCCACTGGAATCTGAGGCACTTTGACGCTCTTGATATAGAGACAAGAATCAAGATTCCACTTGTTAGACAACTCCTTGTGATGCCTTACTCACGCTCGTATAGCTCCTCGTATAAGTACATCGAATGGAGAGATCCTTCGTGAGATGTCGGCGACAGGGTAGCAGTAGCAGTAGCAGTAATACAGGCAGCGCTTGTCAGGCACCACCGTTAGGTATGTCATTCTGGTACGTGTGCAGAAATGGCTCTTTAATGACTACGTATAATAGAGTCTGTTTTCAGTGGCCCTCGCCCCTCGGGCCTATCAGCGCGGCTGCGCTACGGCAGGGGCCAGAGGCTAAGACCCGAATACTGTAAACTACCTACCTACTTACTTAAAGTACTCTAAGAATTAATCTTGATCAATGAAGATTTGCCTCTTCTTTCACCACCAATTGTATCTTTCTCGGCGCAAAACTGCGGATCGAAACTTCTCTCCGCAATCAAGCTCAATAATCCTAAGCTTCCCTTCAAAGTTGTGAAAAACAATTTCCAGGCACATTTTGGGACGCCGGTAGGATCAGGTTTCTCATGTATTCGTGAGCTGGTCTGGCGCTGGAATTGTCGCATCATACTTCTCAATAACTTCAAGCGGTTGGCGACTAACAAAATGGACGACATGGATTCGATCAAGTCTACTTCCCAGGTGGGGACTTTGGCTTCGAACGGGACGAAGAGGAAACGGTCAACAGATCCCAAATTCTACGCAGTTCGAATTGGTTACCAGCCAGGTATCTATCACACATGGAGGGACTGCCTTGAGCAGGTAAAAGGCTATAAGAAGGCGATGTGTAAGTAAGCTGCAAGCTGAGGCCCATTGGCCAGTCTGGCTCACGGCAACATCATAGTCAAATCATTTCCAACTTTGACCGACGCTGAGCGCTTTGTTGCTGGCGAGAATCCAATTCAGGGAAATATTTCTAGATTATCGGCTTCATTCAAGTTTTACGCTGTCAAAAGTGGAAGGGTTCCAGGAATCTACACAGATTGGCCAGCCGCGCAGGAACAGATTACCGGATGGCCGAAACCAAAGCATAGATGTTTTACGAGTCGTGCAGAAGCGCAAAGATTCTTGGACGAAGACGAAAGACGAGCGTCGGCTAGCCCAGCAGATGAAGTAGATGATGTTATCGTGACTCATCACACCGCTAACGTGCCGACGGAACCAGATGTTCTACCTAAGGCGAACAAGAAAGCTAAAAAAGGCGCCAATGGTACGAAGGCATCGGTCTTGGATTACAATGAAGCCGACTACGAACCTGGTACTGCACCGTTGCGCTCAGACGCCGAGGATGGGTTCGATCCAAGCATTATCTTGGATGCTGAGAGTGGAAAGATAGTGTACAAAACACAAGAGCAACGCCAGGCCACCAAGCCACGCCCTTTGGGACTTTCTCTGACTGAGCCTATACGCATACATACCGACGGTAGCTCTCTGGGGAATGGCACGGCAGGAGCTTTCGCTGGGGTTGGGGTATATTTCGGTCGCGGCGATAGGAGGTTTGTTTCTTGGCACGAGTGGCATTACTAGTTTTCCGCTGATGTGCTCGGTGATAGAAATGTCTCTGAGACCCTACCGGGATCTAGGCAGACCAACCAACGGGCTGAACTCACCGCAATCTTTAGAGCGCTTGAAATCGTGCCCAGAAATCGACATGTCGTAATCATCACCGACAGTCGATACGCCATCGATTGTGTCACGGCATGGTATGTCAATTGGCGCAAGAATGGATGGAAGACATCAGCCGGCAAAGCGGTAGAAAACAAGGACATCGTTGAGAATGTCCTTGCAAAGATCGAAGAGCGAGATAAATTACAGGTTCAAACCAACTTTGAATGGATCAAGGGACATGCGAATCATCCTGGCAACATTGAAGCTGATAAGCTGGCAGTCGACGCAGCAAGGAAGGGGCCAGTGATATAGTATAGGCAGAGATGGTATATCTGAACAAACTGTCTAGTGGTGGATAGTGGGATGCTCCATGGAGTTTGTAACCTTGCAACTCTCCGGGGCACTCATGCATTGCAGCACCTCGAAGCTACAGAATCAGAATTGCTTACAGAAGACTACAATTTTCTTGTATCCTTGTCGAGCAGTACTATCATTGACGCTGCACGGACAACACTTACTCTACCGATCGTACCTGCAATCACATCGATATGACATATAGCATATTTCTGATGTATAATATGATATCATACTTCCGAGACACCTTGAACGATACATGTATTAGGTACTTGGCTCCAGGTAACATAAAGTAGATTACACCAGCAGCCAAGCATGAGGTACCTAGCTGATCCTGGGGTAATCTCGGACCCCACCATTTTTGACGGGTGATGATAGGTGTACCCCCCCTTTTACTAGATGTACCCCCCCTTTTACTACATATACCCCCCCCCTTACTACTAGGCAAATAATGGCTAGTAATATAGATATACCTCCTAGCGCTAATAAATATATATAAAGTCTACTAAATCTATTTGATCTATCTATCCTTCTTGCTAATTAAGTCGCTATAGACCTTTTACTACTATTATTAGGCCTAACTATGGCCGATAATACTCGTCTCCTCTTATTAGTATAAGAGTACGCCCATAAATAAGGCTATATCGTCATTATAAAGCGTTCTAAATAGGATAAGAGGGGGGAAATATATAAAGTAGTATTATATTGCTCTCGCGGAGGTAAGATCTATAAAATAATCGACTAAAAAAGGAAGTATAGGACCTCGCGCCTTAATAAATACCTATTTTAGTATATCCTGAAGCTCGATAAGGAATAGGATATATAATATATAATAACGATTAAGACGGAGTATAATTATATCCCTACTAAATATATTATTTATATTAGTTACCGGCGAGCTGCTCTAACTAACGAGATAGAAGAGATTATTATTGCGTAGTCCTCTATTTATACTACTTTAAATAAGATATTATATATATTAAATAAAGGCTACGAAGAGAACCCGATCTAGAAGGCTCGCGATATTTATAATTTAAAATCTAAAGTCTATTATTAAATATTAGGACTACTTATACTAATATAATCTCTACTTAAGTAGTTATATATTAATAACGAATAGTATATCCGTTTCTTGAAGGACTTAAATAATCGAGTAATCTACCTCTTCTTCTTACGAGTCTCCTATTAGGAAATACTAAAAGAGAATTAGGAGGTAATTATTATAGATACTATATATAAGATAAATTAATATAGGCTTCCTCTACTTATTATTATAGGCGTCGATATACTCGGGGGCTTATTCTATATAGGCTTCTATTTCCTAGCTACCAAGAAAGAAGAGGATTATTTATAGGCGCTAATATAATATAAAAGGATAATAATTAAGTTAGATATTCGAGACCTAATTATTAATATTACTAATCGCGAGGAGGCTCTTATTAATATTTATAAGAAGGTCTTTTCGGCCTCTAGGTACTTACTTTACGTCTAGTATATTAATAAAAATATAGTCGCCTATTATAAGCCGTTTTTCTATACTAAGGAGGATTAGGTAGAGTTTTATACCTATTGGTTTCGAGTTATATATACGACCTCTATAGCTATATTCGAGACTAAGTAGAAGGCTCTTTAGGAGGCCTATAATTATACTCCCGAAATCTACGGTTACCTAGCGAGAGTATAGATCGATCTATATAAGACTAAGTTTATTCGATACTATACTAATAGGACTCTATATTTCTTTAATATTATTAGTTCTAAAAGCGAAGGAGGCTATATACTACTAAAGAGAGAGCTTAAGTACTTAACTAGTTAGAAGTCTTCCTCTCTTATTCTATATATAGGCTAATTCCTAGTAGAAGACCTTAAGACTATAATTAAAGGCGTTATAAGGCTCCTTTCTAACTAGCGGAGTAGATATATTACTAATATTAAGACCGCGAAATAGGCGGTATTAATAGAGCTCCGTCCGCGCGTATTTTACGATATTCTTATCTATATAATACTATTTACCTTATACCGAGTATTAGATTAATATAAGAAGATTAATATAGAGGAATTAAGAGACTATACTAATAGCTTTACTACGATATCTAGATTACTATATATTTATAGAATATAAGCGAGAATAGTAGAAGGTACCGGAGTAATTTATATTAATAATATATATCCTTATTAGCGATATAAGAAGCTAGCGGCCTCTTATATATAAAGTACTATTACTAAGATAGAGGATCTATAGTAGCCTATCGATCTACTTCTTATAGTCTATAAGCCGGCTATTACTCGCCCGAAAGATAGATCTTAAGGCCTTATTAAACTCTCTACTTATATAGAATATACGTTTTAATAATCTATACGACGAGAGCTATCTTAGTTTAAGCGAGTAGAGATCTAATTAATTTAGCGAAGTAACAAGAGTAACTAGGCTAAGGCTATAATAAATATAGGAGGGCGTAGAAGAGGCCGTAGGAGAGGCCGAGGAAGAGGTCGAGGAATAAGTCTAGTAAGAGACCGAGGAAGAGGTCTAGTAAGAGGCCGAGAAGGTAATTTAGCTATAATAGATTTAACTATAATAGATTTAGCTCTAATAGCTTTTTAAAATTATATTACTATTAAGTCTTTAGCTCCCGATTATACTTTAGAGGCTAAATTAGCTAAATCCTCTAACTCCGATTATATTTTAGAGTCCGATTCTAAGTATATACTACTCGGGGTTATACCGCCTACTATATTTAAAGATAATAGTAATAACTTTAAAGATAATAGTAATAAGTCTAAAGATAGCTTTTTTACGCCTAAGGTAATAATTAAGCTAGCTATATTAGAAGATCTTTAGCTTATAAAGCGAAGGATACGACTCGATTTAGAGATCGATATTAATAGAAAATTATAGAAGTCTCTTAACGATTATATCTATAAAGTATAGAGGAATCCTAAAGTTACAAGAATAGAGGTAAAGAATTAGCGGAGGGCCTTAGCTAATAAGTTTAGATATAGTTTAAGAAAGATACCTAGGAAAGCCTATTTTATTACTATAAATATAGATAATATACCTTACCCTCCTAAATACGATAAATCTAGATAATTTAGGATATAGGTATAAAAGCCTAATAAGTATAGATCCCTAGATAAACGTCTTTATAGCTAGGCCGTTTATAACCCGGATAAGAAAGTTAATAAGAATCTATTATAGTATTTATTAGAGCGAGTCCTTAATTACTAGAAGAAGTATAATATTAAGGGTATAATACCTACAAATCTACTCGCCTTAGCTATAGCGATTACGAAGGTAGCTATAATAAATATATAGGACCCGGTACTAGCTATAGCTACTACTAGACCCCTTTCTATATAACCGAAACGACCTATATTAAAGGCGAAGTCTATAGAATTAAGAGGTATAAGGGGTATAAGAGGTATAAGAGGTATACGAGGTATACGAGATAGCTAGAAAGGACCGGCCTCGTAATAGAGTTAAAAGGGGCGATTAGATCTATAGTAATTAGAACTTTATAGGTAAGGTACTTAGAACTAGTATCTAGCCCGGCTAATCCTTAGAAATAGTATTTTTAGAGTATTTAGGCCTTATTATATCTTATTCTTTTATCTTATAGTATAATAAATAACGCTTTAGTAATAACCTTTTCGCCTTATACTTAAGCTAATAGTCTTCTAGTACTACCCCTTCCTCCTCCTCTACTATTAATAAATACTTTACCGTCCTCCTCCTTCGGGTAGTATAGGCTAGTAAGAGTAGGGACTAAGTTATAGGCCTCGTATAAAACCTTACTATACTATACCTTCTATAGCTAAGTCTCGTATATAAAGATCTATTAATAAGTCGATTAGGGTATATTTCTAGTATAATTTAGCTATCCGAGGCGTAATATATAGGGAGTATAATTATAGAGCTTTACCGTTACTAATTTTTTTTTTTTAGGACCTAATATTTAGAGATTCTATTAAATTTTTAGTAGGGGGCCTTTTTTCCTCCTCTTTATACTCTATCTAGATACCTAGATAATATAATACTATCAATAACCTAATTATAGTAAGAGCGCTTAAAGTTTTCGAATACTATTAAGCTTTAGCTAAGTAGTTTCGTATAGTCGGAGATTAGTATTTTAGTTAGGGGTATTAATAATATTAATATAGACCCCTTAGTATCTAATAATATCTTTTTTTATATTCCCTATACCTATATAAGACTCCGATATAGTATAAGATAGTCCTAATTATTAATATTACCGCTACTAAATTCTTACTCTATACTAAAAAGGTTTATCTTCTCCGCCTTATTCTCCGTTCTAAAATTTTTAGTATATTCCCTAAGGTCGCTAATACTATTAATATAGGCCGTTCAGTATTTAATAAGGGCCTTTTCTAGGCTCCCTATATCTATATAAGACTCCAATATAGTACGAGATAGTCCTAATTATCGATATTACCGTCGTTAAAATCTGACTCTATATTAAAATATTTGTCTTCTCCGTCTAATTCTCCGCTCTAAATTTTTTTTGGTATATTCCTAAAGGCCGTTAATACTATTAATATAGGTTGTTCGGTATCTAATAAGGGCCTTTTCTAGGCTCCCTATATCTATATAAGACTCCGATATAGTACGAGATAGTCCTAATTATCAATATTACCGCTACTAAATTCTTACTTTATACTAAAAAAGGTATGTCTTCTCTAGGTCGCTCTCCGCTCCGCTTTTTATAGTATTTTTAGTTAAGTTATTAATAACGTTAATATAGGCTTTTTGGTATATAATAATATCTTTTTCTATATTCCCTATACTTATATAAGACTCCGATATAGTACGAGATAGCTTTATCTATTAATATTACCGCTACCGAATTATAACTCTATATTTAAACGGTAGATTGTCTCCGCTCCGTTTTCCGCCTTCTTCTCCGCTATTATCTATTATATAGAGTATCATTATTACTAGACGCGAATTACTACTATTTATATTACTCTAGGTATATACTATACTTATTAGACGTAGTCGAATTATATATATTATACAAATTATACGAAGGATACGAAGCGTATAAAGGATATAAAGTATAATTTATAATACTTCTAGACTAAAAAAAAGTAGTTAGGAAGCCTGTTTTTTAGAGGTATTAATAGTAGTTTAGTAAGTAGTATAATATTTGAAATAGGATATTAGGATATTTTCAGATTATTAATATCGATATTTATTGAAACTATAGTATTAGAGTCTTGGTAAGTATCGCTCGAATTTTAGAATCATCCTGAAATAGGAACTTTAGTACTAGGAGGATTTGAACCGGGGACCTTACTAGTGGTAACCACTATACTATAGTGGTAGTATACTATTTTATAGACTATTATTATATATAAAGAGTATAGAGTATAGATTCGAATGGCCTCCTAATTTGTATGCTTCTTGTATGCAAATTACTATGCTCCATGTATGCAAATGGCCATGCTTAGAGCATTCAAATTACCATGCTCTATGTATGCAAATTACCATGCTCCATGTATGCAAATGGCTATGCTCAGAGCATGCAAATTACTATGCTCCATGTATGCAAATGGCCATGCTCAGAGCATTCAAATTACCATGCTCCATGCATGCAAATTACCATGCTCCATACATGCAAATTACCATGCTCCATGCATGCAAATGGCCATGCTCCATGCATTCAAATTACCATGCTCCATGCATGCAAATTACCATGCTCCATACATGCAAATTACCATGCTCCATGCATGCAAATGGCCATGCTCCATGCATTCAAATTACCATGCTCCATGCATTCAAATTACCATGCTCCATGCATGCAAATGGCCATGCTCTATGTATTCAAATTACTATGCTCCATATATATAAATTACTATGCTCCATACATTCAAATTACCATGCTCTATATATGCAAATTACCATGCTCCATATATATAAATGGCCATACTTAGAGTATTTAAATTACTATGCTCTATGTATGTAAATGGCTATACTCCTAAATCTATACTTTCTATGCTCCCAAATCTATACTTTCTATACTCCCAAATCTATGCTTTCAGGCCTCCCAAATCCATACTTCCCTAGAAAGGTATATAGATTTCTATAGTAGATATACTAAGTAGAAGGTACCTCGGTAGAGACTTAGAGCATGGCCGAAATAGGGGGGGGGGTATATGTAGTAAAAGGGGGGGTACATCTAGTAAAAGGGGGGGTACACCTATCAAGACCCTTTTTGACTCACAAGTGAAAACAGGATGCGGCGGATAGGTCCCACTTTACTTTATCATCAAAATGTCACAGGGCGCTGAAGAATTGATTCATTCTCTCTGTCCACACTTTACCTTAGGTGATTGAACAAAGTCATATTTGTCTCCTCTCGACTGACATACCTGATGAGGATTGGCAATTACCATAAGATACCCTTTCTCTTCAAGTATGCAATAACACAGGCTTCTCGCCCTTTTCTTTCGACACGAGGCCATAAGGCAACAAGGATAAATTCGTCACTGGAGAAGTCAGCTGGTTACTCTGTATCTATCATATCCTGCTGAGCTGGCTTGCTCGAGCGAATAAGACCAAGGTAGCAGTACGCAGCGAGCAAACCCTGCAAGCATCACCAAAGATGCCCACTCTTGCCATTTCCAACTTCAACATCGTCTTGGCAGTCACAGGAGCCTTCATCAATCTATTGTAATTGCTCGGTCCATTCCAAGTCTACCTAATCAGATGAATCTCCTACTAGCACTGACGAGACCGCAGTGGTTTGGTCTCTTACCTCTTCAAGGAGCGATTCTATCTATCTGAAGCTCGTTAGTGCCTCCATAAATTGCCTTTACAGGCCTGGAGCTAGCGCTAAAATGTATAGTGATATCTATGCTCGCAGGGGTCATCTTTTCCCCCCACGCAACGAATTTTATCAAGCCTCTGCAGTATGCTTCCGAATCCCAAGATAATCTTAGTAGCATCACCCTATATTTCGCTCGACTCGTTCTTGGAGTACAATTGGTGCTGGCAGGGGTCCAACTCCCAAGCAATTATTTGTTGAAAGAGTGGAAAAGCCTGACGCTCCTGTTGGGCCCTGGCATGACCATCATGTGGCTTTCCAGCAGTCTGCTCATCTGGGGGTTGGTTCCAGAATTGGATTTTCTCCATGCCCTCGCTGTGGGCGCTTGCGTGACACCGACCGATCCTGTGCTTTCGAATTCCATTGTCAAAGGCAAATTCGCAGATAAGAACATACCGAAAGACCTGCAGAAGATTATCATTGCAGAGTCTGGCGCCAACGATGGCCTAGGATACCCATTTCTATACTTTGCATTGTATCTGATCAAGTACCTCGGCTCAGGGGGCGCCGGACAGTCAGGAGGAGCTAGGTTAGCCATGGGTGACTGGTTCGGAGAGACCTGGGGATACACTATCCTGTTAAGCGTTGTGTACGGGGCAACTGTAGGTTGGATTGCTAAAGAGTTACTCCAACGGGCAAAAAAAAGACAATTCGTCGACAGGGAGAGCTTCCTTGTCTTCGTCATCACTCTGGCTCTCTTCATCGTTGGCACGTGTGGAATGATCGGTACCGATGATGTTCTAGCCTGTTTCGTTGCCGGTAATGCCTTCACAATTGATGATTGGTTCCGCCTGGAGACGCTGGACGACTCTCTGCAGCCTACAATAGACATGCTGTTGAACCTCTCCATCTTTATGTGGTTCGGGGCTGTATGTCCATGGGGCAGCTTCCTTCACAACGATGTAATCCCAATCTATCGGCTAGTTGCCCTTGGAGTTCTAATTCTACTTTTTCGTCGTCTACCAATCGTATTCGCCTTGCACACCTTCCGGTGGTCGAAGGTATGGCAAATCGAGCAAAAGCAGCAAGCTTTATTTGTAGGCTTCTTTGGCCCTATTGGCGTTAGCGCTATCTTTTATTTATATGTGAGTCTAGAGTTTTTGCAGCAGATTACCATAGATGGGCGGGTCCGGGCAGATGCGGAGAGATTGGAGGATGTATTCACTGTGGTTATTTGGTTCTTAGCCATTTGCAGCATAGTAAGAAAATTCCGGCCATTTCCATTGTTGTTTTCCACTGACTTCATCCAAAGGTAGTACATGGACTGAGTGTCCCGCTTGGAAAACTAGGATACCATCTACCCCGAACATTTTCAAGTGCGATAGCTTCAAGGTCTATGAGTGAGGACGCATACGAGCCACGTCCGCCCTTCCGCATCCTTGGGCGCATTCAGAATAGAATACAGTTAGACCATCAACCAGATTCTTCACGAAAGAGCCAGCGTGCGCGAGAAGAGCCGCCCAGGCCTGTCTTCCGTATCGGAGGATCCATCATCCATGACACAGCCTCTGAAAACGCCCTTGAGCTTCAGACTACCGAGACAGCCAGAGAAAGTGGTCCCCGCAACCAGGAGTCGTCCGAAATAACTATTAGCCGTGATCATGGGTTAGATATTGAGCCGAAATAGGCAGCGTGAAGGATGGTGATCGGACGGGCTCGATACTTCATAACAGACGACGATAGCCTTGGAGCAGTTGCTATCAGGACCAGTATGGAGCGCAGTTGCTATCAGGACCAGTATAGAGCGTTTAGCGGTCAGCCCTTAGTGCTATGCCGTGGTTACTATGGTAGCCTTTTACATATACGCTCTTACCGTAACCTACTTAATACCTTCTTCGGCCCGGCGTTGCTTATTGTCGGGTGCAAGAAGCTTGCGAATTGCTTGGCACTTTTTGCAATGTCACACCTTGCCAACCGAAAAGTGGCATTGCCAAAATTGGGGTGATTTGCACCAGGCTGTAGGGTACGCTCGTTACAGTAAGTACCTAGAAAGAGAACCTCATATGTGTTGATCGTTCTCTGCCATAGATTATTTTCCTGGCAGTGTCGCTGGTACCTTTCTCCTAACTTGCACGCTCATCTCATAGAGCGCGTCCTTAAAAGCAAACAGAAAGGCAGCCGTAATAACGCTTTGGGTAGCCTTTGGTAAGATGCCCTTGTAAAGTCCTCTCCATCCTTCTTCTCTCACAATCCGTCTGAGACTCTGTCCCATGCCATCCCTTGGACCGCCGCCACTTGCTACATGCATCCTGCTCTTCACCGTAATATATGGATATGTGATGCTAGTCGCTAGTAACTTTCCAATGGCTCCGAGAAAGAAAACGTCGCGTGGCATAATTCTCCGCCGCTTCTCAAGCTCGCTCTTCAGCTGCTCAAAAATGGTGTATTGTAATATCGGATTTATTACCAGAACCAGTGCAGGGAATACTCCAGCGAAAAGAGCAGTTGGGCCCTCAACTCTCAAAAGTTTCGTCAAAGTTGCGAAGCTTGATGTTGTTTGTGCTGGCTTGTCAAACGATGTGGAGGATGTGGGAAGGTTCGAGGAGGAGGATTCCGAGTGTCGGGCTGTCATTCTGGTGTTCACAACCCATATTGGGTTTGTGATAAGAACAGTAGCGCTTCCAGCAATAGCTCCGGCGACCATAGACTCGACAGTTGTGAGCTTCTTAGATGCACGGGAGCTGCGAATAGCCGCACGCTCGAAGAAGGCACGGGTCCACTCGTACCCTGGATAATGAGGTTGTCAGCTGGTGATTTTGTGACAGCGTGAACAGGCATGTAGGGACATAGATGACTAATTACAGTAGTAGTATACAAAATTAGTAATGCTTATCCCGAATAGAGCGCTATCAAGGCCGGAATAAAGACCTGTAACGCCCTCTCGCTGGACGATGCGACGAACGGCATCAAAGGTAGATGAATGAGCACGCTTGGACTCGACTTGAGCGCGAGTGGAGAGCGTAATGAGTGGGTATCTGTAAGGAGGTTTAGCATTGCAGCTACGGCGAAGCTGGAGATGGGATGCCGGACGTCAAGGTCATCGAAAGAAGACCGCCGCCGGCGCCGGCGAGGGCATGAGCTATGTTGTCTCCCGGCCGAGCAGTCGTCGTGGCTTGAACCATTGCGTCTTGGCCGGAAGTGGACGACTGAGACATTGCGCAGTCTATTGAGAAATCCTACAAAACGATTATTCTAGGCCAGTGGTGTTGGATAATGACGAGTATTTTTGGTGGAAACAATTACTTTCACTATCTAGTAGCCTCGGCGCTAGTCCTATTTAGGAAGAATTAGATTCAAATAACGAGTATAAAAAGATATAAAGAAAAATCTATATAGATAGATATAGACTAATTATATAGATTTATATATATAAATCCTCTATAAAAGCTTCTATTCTATTTATTAAAAAAAAAGATAAAGATCTATATTTTTATATAGACTATAAAGGTCTTAATATAATTACTATTAAAAATTAATACTTTATTCTATTAATTTCTAAAAAATTTAACTAATTTTATTATATAAAAAAATATATAAAGATTAATTTTTAAAGAGTTTATAGTCTATTTTAAATTAAAAAAGATAATAATTAGAAATTAATCTTTTAAACTAGATATAGATTATTTAAATATTATATACATCACCAAATCTGAAAAGTTCCTACTAAATATCAAATTGCGAATCGTGCGAACCGCGCGATTTGCACGAATTCCGCACAATCAGCAACTCGACCCTGCTAACAGCAGGAAATACGCACGATTCGCATAGTAACTTTGCTATTCTTAGGGAATTTAGACAATTAGCAAGGAAGAAAAAAAAAAAAAAAAAAAAAAAATAAAAAAAAAAAAAAATTAAGCGAGACGCTAAATTAAAGTTAGCGAGAATAACGGGTAGTCTCTAGCGCTATAAATAATAACGCTATAATTCTNNTAATTCTAAAAATAGTCTAAATCGAATTTTTTTAAAAATTATATACGCGCGTTATAGGCCCGTTATAGATCTATATTACTAAGCCTATTATATATATAGGACTATATTAACTAAGTCTTAAAGACTTTATATAAATTATTTAAATAATTATAAATTTTGCGAATCCTGCGGATCCTGCGGATCGTGCGGATAGTAAGGCGGACTTGCTAACTTCGCGTAAAGGGTTTAATATAGGCAAAGTCTACTAAATGTGCCAAATTATCCTTTCTATACGCACCCGGCGGAATCCTTGCGGAAATGAACTTTTCAGATTTGGTGATATAATATTTTTTAGACTAGTTAATATCCTATTAACTTTTTAATTATATATTAATAAAACTCTTATATATATTATATACTAGAAGGTTCGGATCGAACTAGTCTATATAGGGCTAGCTATTAGGACTATAATTAGATTAAGTTAATATTTCTACTCTACCTACTCCGTATAAGGTACCAAAAGAGGAGGTAAAAGATAAAGAAAATATAAAGATTACTATAATAGTAGTATATAACTAGGATTTAATTAATAGGGAGGTAAAATCTATATATAGATATAAGAAAGATATATAGACTAGAGTAATATTAAGGCGCTAAACCCGAATAGAAAAAAGATTATATATCTCCTTTAATCTTATAAATATTACGAGTATAACTACTTGTAGGGCTAAAGAAGACACGTAACTTTCTTTCTATTCGGGTTTAGCGCCTTTATTACGGATATCCTCTATAGGATATATGCGGAGCCTTATAGGGCTTAGCGAGCCTTAGTACTTCGACTATAAGGAGGATTCTTCCTATAGATACTCTTTCTTCTATATATATTATTACTATTACTATATTATATAATACTAGTTATTAATATTCCGTAATAGATAGTAGTAATACTACGGTTACTATTATAAATATAGTAGAGATCTAGTGGATATCTACTAGTTATATATAAAGCCTATACTAAATTCTAATAGTATAACGCTCTAAGCCGGTCCTCTTATATACTCGCGTTATCGAGTACTATTTAATACTCTACTTCCGAAGCGGCTATTAGATTTAACGTATTTAGAAGGACCCTACTAGATAGTATACTTATATTAACGGCTAGTACCTTACTAGACGATATATTTATATTAACGGCTAGTACCTTACTAGACGATATACCTATATTAATAACTAGTAGTTAAATCGACCCTTTTACTAGGCCTATCGATATTACTATACTACTCGATAATCTACTCTACCTACTCCGTATAAGGCACCAAAAGAGGAGGTAAAAGATAAAGAAAATATAAAGATTACTACGAAGAAGTAAGAGTAAGAGCTACTATACTAGGCTACTATAGAGGATAATACCGAGACTATTATAAAGAGTATACCTAAAAGTAGAAGTACCCTCTCTTTAATTCCACGCCTATATACTATACGATTTTCTAGAGACTCGACTATATACCTTAGTAATATATCTTATTAGTATATCTTAATTCTCGGCCTTATACTATACCTCGCTTATTAGTATTAGTACGGCTTTCTACTCGGCTATATTCGATATATAGAAAGTATAGGGGCCTTAGGCGAAGGATAAATAACTATAGTATTAGAACTATAACTAGATTAAGTTAATAGTAGTATATAACTAGGATTTAATTAATAAGGAGGTAAAATCTATATATAGATATAAAAAAGATATATAGGTAAAGAGATACTAAGACGCTAAACTTAAATAGAAAGAAGATTATATATCTCCTTTAGCCCTATAAGTAGTTATACTCGTAATATTATCCCCCCCCTTTAGAAGGTATATTCGTATATCTTAAAAGAGTATATCTATTATATATATAATATTATATTATTCTAACGCTTCCGAAATAAAGTAATTTAGTTATAGATTAATAAAATAGTTAATAAATGTTGAAAGTGAATGTAGTAGCGAAATCTATTATTAGCTAAAGTAGAAAGGTTTACCGAGGCTTAGTATTACTATATATATTTAGATACTCTTAGTAGATCTAATTAACTAAGTATTCTACCTACTATTTTAATAGATTATAAGCCCGGATCGTAGGGTATTTATTTATATATTATCTTATTCCCGGCTAGCTTATTAACTAAGTATATATTATTATAGGGGAGTAGTTATAAAGTCTCCCGGTATAGACATAAAATTAATAATACTAAATTTAAATTAAATTATATTATATAAACTTCTCTATTACTATAAACCTCTAAATAATAAGATATACTTATAGCGTAATATTCTCCCTTAGATTTTAATATTATTATTACTACCTCTATAGGCCTTAATACCCTAAAAATAAAGGGGCTAGGATATTAGAGCTAACTTAGTAGAACTAAATTAGCTAAGCGCTTAAATAATATCGATTCCGCCTATAGAATGCGCTAATATTAAGTTAATAGCTATACGGTAGTAATCCTATAGTAATAGAAGCTAAAGATATTTATTTAAATTATAAATAATAATAATAATAGATCTACTATATTTTATTCGCGCGAAATATTAAGCTACTATAGAAACTAATAATTATCTAGTTAATAGGTTACCTAGTTAATACTTTTTAGAAGTAAAATTACTAGCTTCTATTAGATATAAAAGATCTTAAAATATCCTTCTAGATCCTACTTCTTTATTATTATCTAAATTAGAAAAATTAGTAATTTTAATTAATAATACCTTTTATTATACCGTAGTAGACCTAGGAGCAACAGTCACAGAGCCAAGGGGTAGTATACGGGTCCTAGGCCTGCACGTGGATGGAAAACTGAGGTGGGGCCCCCACCTCAAGAAGGTAAAAGCCAAGATAGCGTCCCAATGCCTCGCGTTATCAATGACGGCAGCCTCGATATGGGGAACAACACTAAACCGAGCACGTACGGTATATCAGGCCGTTATTCGGCCGGCGATGACATACGCGGCGGCTATCTGGTACAACCCGGCGGGTACGCGAGGAGCAACAAAGACACCAGGAAGACAGCTAGGGATAACCCAGAATAAGTACCTAAGATACGTCTCGGGAGCGTACAAGGCGACAAGCACTAGGGAACTAGAAGTAGAGACGGGTATTCCCCCTATACAAGTCTCTTTGGACCTAGCGGTCCTCCGTCACCAAGCCCTTAGGGGCGTACACGAGGTCACGAAAATCGGAAACGCACGCATCCGCAGAGTACTCCGGGGGAAACGAGGTCGTAGGGTAAAAGCACCTCCGGTACCTGCGATAGAGAAGAGCTCGTGGGCCGAGGGGGCCCTCCCTAGGAGAGGGTAGGAGCAATACGACGTAGGGAAGAGAGAAAGGAAGGAGACGGAAGCAATAAGAGGAAGAGTACGGGGCTAGGGTAATATAGCCTAGCGCACCCTATAGGAAGGCTACCGCACGGGTATACCCGAAGATTAGAGGATACTAGCTTAGGGACCCGAAGACTAGAAAACGAGGAGAACACTTTACTATAACCTCGCAAAAGCCGAAAGCTCCGCCCTAATTTAGATACGAATAGAGAAGATCGGGCTAGTATAGTTCCTCTTCTATCGTAAGGTCCCGGGTATCTATATAGCTAGCTACGAATACGGCTAGCCGAAATAGGATACTAAATATATCCTTATCTTCTATCTAAGGGTAGGATAATCTAGACTAGTACTTCTAGAATCTACGGGAACTAGTAATCTACGGAGAATACTAATTATTCTAAAAGAGGCGAGGGCGTTAACTAGATAGCTAATTTAGTCTAGCCTCCTAGGCTAATATTCCCTAGTAAAAGACTAGTTATATAGGGGGGGAGCGGCCTAAGGGGCGCTAGTATCGATATAGAGAAGGTAGAGGGGCACGAGCGCAGAGAGTACCGAGCGGTAGCAATCGAAGGTAGTGTCAGGACCGGTGCAGAGGTAATATCATGCAGGTATAATAGCTAAGATAATAAGACTACCGATCTATGTAAGTAGGAGGACCAGTATATGTAGGCAGAGAAGCTATGCCAAGCCACTAGTCCCGATTAGGCACCTGGCCTTGATAACCATGTGTTGAGAGGTAGGGACCGCTCGTGACAGGTAGTATATAGACTTAAAACCGTAGAGACAAGTAGGAGTACGGTAAGGTTTTTTACCCTAGTAGTAGTAATACTACGAAGGTTTTCCTTATACTATTACTATAGAGATTCCCGTAATTATCTTTCACATAGTTAGATAGACATGAGTATGAATTCCAATCCAATCCAATCCAACCTTTTATTATAATAAATATTTATATACTTATCTTTCTCCTACCCTTATTTTAATTTAGAGTATACTAAAACCTCTCTATACTTTTAAGCGGGGTCTTAGACTATAAAGTATATATTCTAGTTATTAAAGTATTTTTAAAAAAGATATTACTAAGCGTCTTTATATTATTATATTAAAAACGTAAGATCTTTTTAACTTTTTTTAGCTCTAGGCTACCTCTCTTAGCCTCTTAATAAGACTTTCGTATCGAGTATAATATTATTTAATATAATTATTATATCTTTAAGCGTAATTTCCTACTCTATAATAAGGCGTTAAATAAGCCTTATTATTATCTAGAAAGTAAGAGACGTGATTATATACTAGTCTATAAGTCTAACTACTCTATAACTCCTAATTAGTTAACCTAAGAGTTATTATTAGAGTTTATTAATAATTAAGATTTTTATAATAATATTATATAGCTAGTTATCTTTAACTTTTCCCTTATAAATATCTAATCCCTTTATATTCTAAAGAATACTCTAGAACTAGATTCTATATTATATTAAAATTAGCTACTAATATTATTATAAATAAATTCTATAGAATCCCCCTTTATATTATTAAACTTAAATTATTTAAAGGTCTTTAACTTTAGAAGTATAAAATATATTAATATCTAATTTTAATACTTCTTTTTAAATATACTAAGCGTAAAAATAAAGATTATCTAGTAATTATAGAGTAAATAATTATTATAAATATAGTAATTATTACTACTAATAACTAGATAACTAAATAGGAACTTAATTATAAATTAGTAGCTAATACTATCTAGAGTTATCTAAATAATAATATTCTTATAAATATAGAGTATATTATAAATATATATAATCTATAGAAGAAAGTTCTTTTAGATAATAAGTCTAAAGGGTTAGATACTCTTAATAATCTATATTACTAGTTACTTAGTTTAAATCTCTCCTTATATAAGGATATAGCTAATTTTATAATCTAATTTAAAAATATTTATATTAAAATAATTAATATATCCCCTTTTTTAAAGTAGGAAACTAATATTCTTATCTATCTCTTTTATAATAGTTTAGATAAAGCGTATAAAGCCTATTTTACTTATTATATCTAGATCTATAAATTAATAAATAAAGAATAAACTAAGTTTACTTATTTTTTAAAGTATATTATTAATCGCTTTTTATAAACCCTAGCTAATTTATTCTCTAAGAGTATCGAGTCGAACTATATTTTTATTATAATTTAATATAATATTAAAGATTTAGCTTTTTATCCTTATAATAGTAATTTAGAGTAATTTATTATTATAGATCTTTAAAAGGGTATCGCTCTCGGCCTAAATTTATATATAATTTAAAAGCTCGTTAAGTATTATTTATATTATAAGAAGATATATTATATTAAAGATAAATATAATTAATTTACTAGTAACGCTAAATTCTAAGAAGAAAAGAATAAGGATAAAGATAAATTATTAAATAATAACTCTAACTCTAAATAGAAGAGAAAGGAAAAGAGTAGAAGAAATAAATACCCCTAATATAACTCCTCTAAAGTAAAGATCTATATCGTATACTATATAGAAAAAAATATAAGTCTAGATAGATAGACTTTAAATTATAATTATTTATAATATTTAACTTTAAATTATAATATATTTATTAAGTATTATCTTCTAGATCCTACTATAAATAATATATACCTAATTAGTAATATCTCTAGGGAACTAATACTAATTAGTATTAGAAAAGTATATATTAATATAATTAAAAATAATTAAAAAAAAGATATCTTTTTTATTAATATTCTTTATTTATTTAATCTCCCTCTTAATTTTATATCCCTTAATTAGCTTATACGAGGTAGCGCGTCTATTAAGTTTATCTCTAATAATATTAAGATTAATTAATTTAGCCTTATAGTATAGTTATAAGAAAATAACCTCTATTATTTTTATATATAAAAGTTTAAATCTTCTCTAATATCTTTTAAAATTAAGCTAACGCTAATAGATTTATAATAGATAAAAATTATTATACTCTATAATATATTAAATACTAAAGAATATACTAATCTAGTAAATAATCTTATTATTATTTCTAGTAATTTAGATTCTAAATCTTCTAGCTCGAATATTAATATAGATACTAATAATAATATATTACCGCGAAAGATTAATAATAAAATAGTTAAACTATAGTACGCCTATTTAGAGTATTTAAAATATTAGAATATAAAAAAACTAGCTAAGTTATCTAAAGGTATAAACCTAATAAAGGAATTTATTAATAAAGAGCCTTATACTCTATATATAATAAAGAAAGCTAAAAATACCCCCTATAAATTCTATATTTATTCGATATATAGGGAATACGAGCTAATTTATAATAATATCTATAATCTTATTATACTATATAATTATAATAGAGATAAGTATTTTATTATCTTTTTAGATAACTAGATAAAGCGCTTAGAAGTCGAAATTATTAAATCTAAAAATAAAACTTTCCCTACTTTTAAATACTACTAGACTTATAATAAGTATAAAGATATTAAAGTTAGGTATTTATATACTAATTATAGTAGAGAGTATAAAGACTATAATTTTAATATCTATTATATAGATTATAGGATTATATAAAAGCTAATCTAATCGGGTAACTTTAAAATAAATAGAGTAGCTAAATAATTAAACTAGATATTATTTAATATAATTAATACTATTATTAAGAATATTAAGTTTAACTAGATCTACTAGATTAAGCTTATAATTACTACTAATTATCTTTATAATTATAGTTTTATTACGGGATATAAACTTATTTCTTATAAGTCTATAATTGACTATAGATTAAGGATCTCTTATCTATACTATATTAGAACCCTAGACTATATAATATTAAGGAAACTTACGACTAGCTAGAAAAAAGGTTAGAAGTATATTAGTAAGAGAGTCTTTATTAGCTATAAAGATAATTATATTTATAGAATACTTATATAGTACTATTATATAATTAGCTAAAGTTATCTAGGGATTTAAGAAAAATAGTATTTTATTTAAAACTATATTATCTAAAATTATACTAGTTTTTATAAAGGAAAATAAATTATCTTTATTAATAATAACTATCTTTTCTATAGATAACTTAGATCTAAATAAGCTAGTTTAGCCTCTATTATATATTATTTTAACTATTCTAAAGCTAATACCCCCTACTACTTATAACTCTAGAGTATCTACTTCTATCTTAACGCCTAAATCTACTCTAATTTTATAAGGGTCTACCCTAACTCTATATAGGAATCTATATTTAAACTATTTATATATAGTTTTATAAAAAAGTCTCTTATTAAATCTATTCTTTCTATTTACTTTAATTATTTAGACTTTAAATATAGAGCCTTATAAACTAAAGAATTATAAGGAAGCGATTACGAGCCCTTTTAGGAAAAAATAGAAAAATAGTATATTTAATAAAATTAATTTTCTATAAGAGAATAATATATAGAAGCTAATAGATCTACTAAAAGGCCGTATTATCTTATATAAATACTAGGTCTATATTATTAAATATAGTCTAAAGGGAGAGGTTACTTAATATAAAGCCTATTAGATTATATATAGTTTTAAATAGCGAGAGGGCTTAGACTTTAATAAAATCTTTACTACTATAATTAAGTCTATATTATATAAGGCTATCTTTATTTTAGCTACTACTAAGAACTAGAATTTAGAGTAGATAGATATTAAGACTACTTTTCTTTATAATTATATTAAAGAAAAAATCTATATAAAGTAGCCTATTAGTTTTATAGATCTAAAATATTCTACTTATATATATAAATTTAGAAAGGTACTTTATAGTTTTAAATAATCTTTTTATATTTAGTATAATACTTTTATTATCTATATATAAAAGAATAGCCTTATTTCTATTAATATAGACTTTAGCGTCTTTATAGACTTTAAGACTAGCTTAATTATTACTCTTTATATAAATAATATTCTAATTACTAGTCTAGTTAGAAAAGATATTTAGCGCCTTAAAGATACTCTCTATACTAAATTTAAAATAAGCGATTTAGGCGTATATAGCTATTATTTAGAATTATATAAATTATACTCTCTATCTTAGTTAATTAATCTATATTAAATACTTTTTATATATTTATAGAATATAGGAGTCTAAATCTTAATCTATATTTATAGAAATTACCTCTCGTTCTCTATCTATTAAAGAAGAATACGTAATCTCTACTAATTTATAATAGACTTACTAGTCTACTATTAACTCCCTTATATACGCTATACTAGGTACTAGACTAGATATTATTTTTACTATTTTTATTATATCCCGCTTTTTTTCTAATTCTACTAAGGCTTACTACTCTATTATTAAACGTATCTTTAGATATTTATAATTAATAGTAATATAGTACCTTATCTACTAAGATTTACTTTAAGATCTAATAGACTATATAGACTTTAATTAGACTAATAATTATACTATTTATAAATTAATCTTAAACTATATTTATAATCTAGAAAATAGGACTATTAGCTAGTCTTCTAAATATTAAGCTACTATTATATTATTAATATATAAGGCTAAGTATATTAGTTAGATCTAAACCGCTAAAGAGGCTATCTAGTTAAAGAGACTTTTAAGGGAAATTTATTTTAAGGGGGATCTCTAAACTATTATTATCTATAATAATAATTAAGGTATTATTATACTTATAAAGAATCCTTTATATTATAGCTATACTAAATATATTAATATCTAATACTATTAGATATAAGGATAAATTAATAATAACTAGATAGACTTTAAATATATCCCGACTAATAAGTAGATTATTAATAGACTTATAAAGGTACTTTATAGAGATAAATTTAAAACCTTTTATATTCTATTTAATCTTAAATTATATTTATAATAATTTTAAACTACTTTCTACTCTTAATATATAGAAGTATCTTACTTTCTATTTATAGTAGTAGTATAATTTATAATTAGTTCCCGCCTTTTAGGTAATTAATCGGGTAATCTATTAGATCTATAGAGTCCTAATATTAGCCCTTTAAAGCTTATTAATTAGTCTATACTCTATAGACTTCCCTTTAAGCTCTAGCTTTTATATATTATTAGCTATTAATTAATCCTTTTCTTTTTCTTTCTTATTAGCCTAATTAATTAGTCTATACTTAGTAGACTTCCCTTTAGTTTCTAAAGCTCTAGTATTTGTATACTATTAACGGCTAGTAAACTTTGGGTACTTTTTTATTTACTTACTATACCTTCTTATATAGGAGTTTTCTAGTATAAGCTTTAGATACTTTTCTACTTATTTACTAGGCCTACTACTACTATTACTACTAGAGTAATCTACTATTTATTATAGATTAGCCTATTAGGCCTTATAGGATCTTATATAGTATTTAGAGTATTTACTATTTATATTATATTTAGAGTATTTATACTATTTATATTTATATACTCTTATATATATCCTTTAATCTTATTTTACTTAAAATTTGGTATATACTCGTTACTTTATAGAAAAAAGTTTTTAAAAAACTATATTTTTATAAAATATAGAATATTTATATAATAAACCGAGGCGGAAAATTATACCGCGTTAACTTAGTTAAAAAAAAAAAAATTACCTCCTTTATTACTAATATTACTCTTACTATCCGTCTTTTACCTAGGGGGGGGGAGGGTATATTATTTACTCGAATAAAGGGGTAGAAGGTTATAATTTATATTTATATAATTTACAAGTTTAGGCCCATGAAAAAATTTCATGATTTATAGGCCGAAAAAACACCGAAATTGGTGAAAAATACCGAAATTGGTGTTACTTTTTTTTATCGCATATTTGGTAGTAATGCGATATTACCATAATCTAGCCTTCTCACCAATGCTAGTAGTAAATTAGGAGTAGATACTGGAGAGTCTATGCGAGACGTGATTGGCTGCTTTCTACATTACGATCCAGTAGCCTTATAGACCGTATTCATGCTCCTCTTTATCCTCCTGATCCTCCTTATCCTCCTTATCCTCCTTATCCTCCTTATCCTCCTGACCCTCCTCATAGTAGTAACACCTGCTTGATGACCTTGTTCCTGATGCATTTACCTATAGCCATGGGTGGATAGGGCTGCTTCCGAGGTAGTGTACCTGGGTATACGATATAGAGGCTGGCCTTGCTGGTAACTCGGCTTAAGGCTATATACAATTGGTTATAGGCGAATGGCTCGGGCTATAGAGAGACGCCAACATGCTATAGAGACTGGCCTTGGGACTTATTAATAGTCATGGCGAATGCAAGGCGGACTGGGAACTAGTATCGCCGAAACGGTATATGTAACTTATTCGACTTAGGCGGAGCGAGAGGTATTCGTGGTATGAAATGCCGTTCACCGTTATGGTTACTACCAAGGATATGTATATCGAGTGTAGTAACACCGATATGCCTCACTTATAGACGCGTACTATTGTATAGGCCGGCCTTCTATTCCAAATTCCGTAGCAGTATGACCGGATAGTCCTTTTTCAGCTCCAAATAATGCGGTGGCAATGAGACCGGTTCGAATATATTTATGACTTCGGTAGGAAGTAGGGCGCTGTCCTCCTCGTTAACGACCTCGTCCCGGCTGTTGTACACGGTCTTCATGCCAGGAAACTGATCGAGGACCTGGCGGTTGATATCAGCCACGTTTTTATTGAGGGTAGTAAGGATGGCTCTAGCCGTATAGAAGGCACGTGGCTGGTGAGGACCAAGGTCTTTGTAGACAGCCTGAATGAGGCCAGGGATCGTATCCTCTTCTTCTTTCGGCTACCCGGTATGCCAGTTAGCAGCATCACGTCCCCCGGTACTCGGTGCAGTACCATTGCCCACATCTAGTAGATCCTGAGCGAACAGCTCCATGTCGGCACGGCCTTGTTCGGTGAGATTCGGATTTCGCAGCCTCATATTTTCAGTGAGGCGTAACACCTGAATATGGCTCCAAAGATATGACCTCCTCAGTGTAGACTAGGTAATGCGACCGGACTCAGCACCCTTAACCACCGGGAGGATCTGACGGAAATCGCCACAGAAGCAAGTGGCTATTCCACCGAATAGTCGATCGTCCTTGCGAACGTCCCGGAGTATGCGGTCGACGGCCTCGATATCATAGCGATTCTGCATAGAGATCTCGTCCCAGAAAATAAGTTCGGCTTTGGTAAACAGCTTAGCGAGATCCGAACGAAGAGACACAGCACAGGAGGACATGGCATTGGCATTCAGTAGAATCTTGAACCGCGAATGAGCGGTACGCCCACCACTCAGGAGGATAGAGGCGATGCCCGAAGAAGCCACAGCCAGGGCGACCTTACCGTCACAGCGCACCCTCTTGAGCACGGTGTTTTGAAGCATAGTCTTCCCAGTACCCCCATAGCCGTCTAGGAAGAAGAGCTGGCCGCTCTAAGTATTGACTGTACCATAAATAGCGTCAGTAGCAATCTTCTGAGCGTCGTTTAACACCCCCTAGTCAATGCCCCAATTAGCTATCTGATAGTCATGCTCTTCCTATAGCAAGCGATTGCGCCCATCGTTATAGTGCTATTCGTACTCCTGCTAGACAGCTGGGAGGCCGAAGGCATTGAGACTGACGTCTTTAGTGGTGCTAGTGTTGTTTTCTTCGAGGCGAATCTGAATCAAATGGAGGCAGAAGTCTTCGGCAATAGCTTGCTGGCCTGGTGTATTATTAGGGAGGGTAAAGGAGGTATATTCGTGCTGCAGTTTATAGATATAGTCATCGGATAGGCTGAAAAAAACCATGTTAGTCATATAATTCTATTTATTTGCGGGAGGAGATGTATGGTAAATGCGGCTGAAAACGGTAATTAAACGGCTAGCGGCGATTACTTTGCGGGCAAAAATACGCAATACCATACTAAAGTGATTTCTATATGTTTTATTACCGCCTTAGCGCCGTAATATTCCCGCTATGGCATTAAATCACTTCGATCCACCAAATTAAATCGATCCACATACCTCGTTTTATGATTATTCCATAGATTCAGAGTATTATCGATATCGGAATACAGCAGGAGGTATATATAAAGGCCCCGTAGGAGCTTCCCACCGTGCCAGGCCGAGCATTCGCGCAACGTATCGTCGGGCATGGAGTCATGGAGGAGGAGGCCTCGTGCCGTGCATGCTGCATGGAATATAGGATGGGCGTTATCATCCACTGTCAGGAGGTCTTCGAATGATGTAGGATTCGGTACGTATAGTAGAAGATACCGTAGATAGAAGAGTTCGCCTATAGTGGGATTGATATAATGTATACGGCTGATCGTTCTGGTATCTCTTTAACGCGGTTTCTACTACTTTGGATTCGAATCCTTCTTCCATATATGGTCATTCATTATATCCGGATATAGAAGATCGCCTAGTACTGCTTAGTCCCGACGAAGCTGATTTAGCTTGAAGAAGGCCGTTAATTTGGTCTCCCGTTCGGCCTCCTCCCCTAGTACTAAGGCGAGAGTATCGTCGTCATCGAATTGAACGCTTTGTTCATTCGGGAGGTGGAGGTCCAGTCTATCCACAGC
>BLJB01000436.1:0-29292 GCA_013423325.1 Usnea hakonensis | reverse complement strand
TATTTGACGCTAATAGTAATCTAACGGTAATCTAATTAGCATTGGCTGAGGTTTAAAAGCATCATGTTCCGTCCCGTCGGCTTAAGTACTTACCTACGTACGAGGGTACCTTACATTGACTGACATCCTTAATATTGTGCCATTTGCAGCTACAGATCCCATTTGATATTGTTGATTTAATGTTTGCCAGAAATTATTGCACATTTTACTAAGCTGTCTTCGCTGAGGTTCTGGATCGTCAGTCTCAGCGCGAGGTTCTCGTCAAAGAAGTGTATCCTGATCCCAACTCCCTTGCTTCCATTTGCCTGCTATAGCTCGCGTGCTGTACGTCGGGTTGAAGACACCGTGGCTTTAGATGGTTTAAAACACACGGTGATCATGCCTACCATCACTGCGAACGATGGTGACGATGAAGTACGATCAAAAGCACAGCAAAGTCCCTTAGCCTCTCAACGTGAAAAAGCGGACAATACTTCCACCGACTCAGCTAAGACGGGAAGGACGGGTGGATACTTTACTCTAGGGTACAAAGAAGGTTTCAGTCAGTGGGTGAGTAGAGAATCTCAGGGAAAGCAGAAGTTTGTGCTGATTCACCGCAGTGGGCAAATATACCAGCTGCCAAAGCCGAACATACTGTATTGTCATACATTCCGTATCTCAAGCAACCTCCGACCCACACACAAACCGGGAAAACGCTACCCTCGGAAACTCCATCAGCAGCATCTTTTTCGGACAACAGCGCCGACAAGGCTTCGGCTGTCCAAACTCATTCGAACAGCGATCCATACGGACCCCGGCAATGGCATTCAAATTTAGTAAAATTGGGTGGCAAAAATCGAGCTCTAAACGAATTCTCCGTGGAACGCACGGGTGAAAAGATCGACCAGAATTTGGTCATTCTTCATGGCTATGGCGCAGGACTTGGCTTCTTTTATAAGAACTTCGAGGGGTTGAGCCGAGTCAAAGGATGGAGAGTGTATGCGCTTGATCTCCTTGGTATGGGTCGTAGTAGTAGACCGCCGTTCAAGCTACTTTCCAAGGACCGGCAAAAATGTATCAGTGAGGCAGAAAATTGGTTTATCGACGCTCTAGAGGAATGGCGGGTGCAAAGAAACATTGACCGGTTCACCCTCGTTGGTCACTCCCTTGGAGGCTATATGTCTGTTGCTTATGCACTGAAATATCCCGGACATCTGAACAAACTAATTCTCGCTTCTCCGGTCGGAATAGGTGAGGACCCTTACGCCGTAAACGCCGCGATGCCAGAACCTACAGACTCCACTCTGGTAAATGAGGTCAGCCAAGATCAACAAGACTCTCTGAAGAGCAGCTCAAACCCCAGGATACCAGAGTCTGTAGGGGATAGAGACGACAACAATTTTCTCAATGCCAAGTCGAAACGACAGGAGATCAGCAAGACCGGAGACAAAACGCCGCCTACAGCTCCAAAGAAACCACTACCAAAATGGCTGACCTATCTATGGGACGCAAACGTCTCTCCATTCAGCTTGGTTCGCTGGTCCGGCCCATTGGGTCCCCGCTTCGTCTCAGGCTGGACGTCTCGACGGTTCTCTCACTTGGAGACAGAAGAAGCTCAGGCGCTCCATAATTACGCATATTCACTATTCAAGCAGCGGGGTAGTGGGGAATATGCGCTGGCGTATATATTGGCGCCCGGCGCCTACGCCCGAAGTCCACTTATACGGCGTATTCAAGGTGTCGGCCGGCAATACTTAGAACCGGATGGATCTACGTCCTCCAGCGTTGAATCGGCAGCGCGGAGGCGAGAGAATGGGATCCCTGTCATTCTCATGTACGGAGAGAATGACTGGATGGATGTTAAAAGTGGCTATGCCGCTGAGGAGAAGATGAATGAGGAGAAGGCGAGAATATTGAAGATGGCTTCTGCCGATCAAAGGAACGCTGACAATGGTTCGGCCAAGGTTGTTGTTATTAAAAAGGCCGGTCACCATGGTACGTACACTTCCGGACAGTCAGATTTTGTCGGTACAGAAACTTGCGCTCCAAGACAGGCCGAGGGGAGGATGCAGATGTCTCTAGGTCTCTCATGTGTATTCAACATTTTTCTCTGGATTCAAACTCGTGCAATGAAAATAGACGCTGACTTTAAATTCTCCATGATAGTGTATCTGGACGGCTTTTCTGAATTCAATGAAGTCATGCGCAGAGAGATGGAGGAAGTCTCACATCAGGAAAGGCAGACATAGTGCTTTTGGTGACGAAAAAGTCCGAATGGTTCCTTCAGTGCATAGCTCTACTTGCATACGTCACTACATAGAAATAGACGGGTATTCCGGTGTATTGTAGGGAACGGGTTGTATGAATTTCGCACCTCAGCATATCGCTGTACCTGTGATACAGTAAAATTTCAGACAGAGCCATCGTATTGGGATTTTTAAGATCCTAGCCGATTTTTGAAGGGGGTAAAGATTTTAGCGCAGAAGACCTTTTCCGGTATTAGCTACACGCAAAGCGGTCATTGACTAGGAGGGCGCTGGATTGGTAAAATACTCTTCAGAACTGATACTTTCTCCAATCCGGATGCTTGTTGGGGTCCTCGCTCCAGATCGCACAGGCGATTTAAGAGGTAAGGATACGGTCGCAAGGCTTCCGGAAGTCCTCGAGCGGTGATGATTCCGTCGCGGGGCATCGACCATTGCAGGCAATTCAAGTCGAGAGTTCAATGACGTCCAAATCGCATCTTCATCCTCTGTCCTCCAACCACCTACACCTTCAAAGTCGCGCACTACTCCACTGCCACTATAGATTCCCAATCCTGTATCCGGAGTTCTTGGAGTTATGGACCCACTACCTGCACTGCTTCTCCTGGCCGGTCTCCCCTCAGTAGCAGCCGCTGTCGTCCTTTCAGACGTTCTGTCCTTTCCGTTCGCGCGTTGGCTGATAAATTGATTTTGTACTAACACAGCTCCAAGCTCCGCATATACAAGAAGAGCACGAAGAAACAAAGTAGAGAGGGCTAGCGTGGTTGTAAGAGCAGCGAATAAAGATAGAGGAATCGAAACAAAGAACAGGATTGGCGAGAGTACAATGTAGAAAAGGCTGGGCATGCTGCGCGGCTGCGTAGTAGGACTCACTGACGCTGTAGGAGCAGCGATTCGGAGATTAGAAGAAGCGCGTGTCGTACTTTTACAGATTTACTTACGTAAAGTATACGTAGTGCAATTCTCTAAAGTAAACTTACTACCTTTACTTTTAAAGTACTTTAAAGTAGAAGTTAGAACACTGCCAAGATCAATTGCCGCAGAGAGCGCGGAAGCGCCGCTTCTCCGTCCATCGACGTACACTTCAATCTGGCAAGGATACTACAAATGCTCTGGATTTCAGAACCTCCAATATCATACTGGCTCATGTCACCTTGGCCTACCACTGAAGATCAACGTTGCAGCTTGGCTTTCATGAAAAGGCCACTTATTTGTCTACTATTTTCTGGGCTCTAAGTTGTGCATCTGCCCTTGCTCTAGAATTGTGAAAAAGTCTTATGATCAAATAGTCAATATGTTGAATCTGCTGGCTTGCTTCCTCAATGTTTCATGGGACCTGTAAAGAATTTTTTGCACATGTTAAACCATAGGGACTGGTGCACGAATGTGATTAGAGGCAATTTTCTGAAGGGATTTTCGTGTATAATTACTAGAAGGTTGGAAAATCAATGTTTGATATGACTTGCAATTTGGATTTCGCAGGAAACTTGGGGAAATGTAAACAATAAGGTTCGCCACTGGCGCGGATCATTCTGGCATTACATTCACGCCATCTCACTAATTTCCTTCAACACTGCACTCAGAGTCATCGCCACTGCTTTTGCTTGAACACTTATTGCTCTTGCTATAATCTTGCCAAGGCGAGACGGCAAATTAAACGTACCTGTAAGTTCTTGAGGGTCATTCAAGCACATGCCCACTCTTCCGGAAAGAAGGTTCTATGTTCGACTTTTCAACCGATGATCATTTTGTCTAATAGTATACGCAATCAAGACACCAAGATGTCTACCCTTGTTGAGTTCCTCTCTGACCTTGCTCTTCTAGAGTCAACACCACTAGATATGGATGGGCGCGCTCTTAACCTGATTCTCGATATGAAGATGCAGCTCGACGAGTTTTGTGCAGATCATAATACTATAGCGGATTTCGTGTCTGTCTCACGTGATGGGTATCACTTTGTAAGTACATCAAAGTATAGACAAATTTATCAATGATCGTGGAGCGACTAATTTGATCCGGGACCTTGAATAGAACTCTGCCCCTTGTGATGGGTTCCAATCCTCATCCCAGAGCACTGATTCCAGTATTGACTACGTGGATACTCTCTCCCTCCAAGCAAGTTTGGGGTTTGCCCGGGCTAGGAGCGGCCGGCTTCGCTCTGGGGCCGCGGACGCCCATTATATGCAACTCAATGAAAATGGGAATGAGACTCGTCCTGAAACTAAATTCACAACTACGGACAGCAATCACATGATCGAAGAGACCCTTAACCAAAGTCTTCTTACCCCTCAGCTGATTGATAGCGATTTGGAACACCTCGCAGCTACTGGCCCATACTATAATTCCAACCATTCCTCCGCTTCCTCTTCCTCTCCTAAAGGGTTATCTACTGTTCCATACCCTACCAGTGGAAACGCGACTAAGGACAAAGGTATATTTTCAGGAGCACCAGGTCGTACCTCCAGTGCAAGTCTAGATTTGGACAGCGCCGTGTCTTCCATCGTTGCTGGACCATCGAACAGCGACTCCATCGTCCGAGGAAATGCCACACAGATGAAGAGAGCATTATCTGAAGCTTCAAGCCGTACGGCTGCTGGTGGAGCACAAAAGAAGACGAAAGGTGACATGGATCCTGTAGGAGTTCCCCCTGCTGCAAATAAATTTCTTCAGGACTCTTCGGAAGTTATAGAGCTTGACCTTACAGTTCGAAACTGTCTCCGATGACACTACTTCTCGGCTAGAAATTGTGAGCGCTGACTAGAGCACCACTATAGGAAAACCACCAGATTTATTGCCTCCGTCAAGACAACCAACAATTCGACGAAATCGCAGAAGTCCTTAACAAAGCTCGTGCCGCTAGTGGCAAGCCTCCAAATCTCACAGGAAATGCAATTTATGGCCGGTACAAGCGAAATGCTGTACTCGTCGCAGCTGTAAGGGGCGAGGTCTTTAAACCCTCCAAAATTGATTTGCAGGCTGGGACAAATCTCAAGGCAATCACGCAACCAGTACCTACCGGTTTTGATGATAATGAGGATCGTTTGCTTGTTGAGGCGTATAAATACGTAAGGGAGAATACATGGTCGCTGGTGAGCCGACGTCTTGAGGAAACGACTGGTCATGTCCATGATCCAGCGGATTGCGCTGATCGCTTCGCCTATCTTTGATATACATGTCACACTCCTCTTTCTATTCTTCGAAGCGCTTAGCTTCATAGTAAGTCCCCTGGAGGCATCGTCGTTCTACTATCGAAGGAATAACATTGGACAGGTTTTATGATTACAGCCCGTAGGCTCACAAGCTTGATCATTTCACAATAGCAACAAAAGTATGGTGAACTCATGAATCTCTATTTGTGGGGCTTTGAACTGACAGTGCAATGGTATAGCTGGACATATCTACTCCGTTCTACTTCTTATGATGGCTAAGGTTCTAATTCCAATGTTTTCAGAGCCAAGCGACATCGTACAATGTCAACGATACGCAGTGGTTCTCCTTTACGGTAGATGTCTACAGGTGGTGATCTGTTAGTCCATTAGATCTCAGATAAAGCGACTATAGTATCCGTCATTGAAACCTCGATTCAAAACCCTCGCATAAGCTCGTCGAGTGTGATTGGTTTCCTGACTGCATTCGAAAAACCTTCATGAAAGCTAACCCATGCCTTTCTTCCCTCAGCGTTTTTGGCCGACTTATAGACCTGCGTGCCTTTGCTCTCAGCCCCGCTTGGTTGACTCTTTCCAGTATTCGGAGCTGTGTCCACGATCCTGCCAAAAAAGTCACGCTTTATAATCACCGGCTTGATGTCAACCCCACCTTCCCTGATTCTTGCTTTTTGATTATCCTCGACTACGAGATCTGCCTCAGAGTCAAAGCCGCATCCAGCTCTGTATCTAGCTTGCCGGGCGTCGGCATGTTGACGCAGTAAATACTTCTGATATTCTTGGTCTAGAGCTTGGCGGATCGCATATCCGGATGGAGCTGTCGCTGAAGTATTTTGATAGCTAGTTTCAAAAGCAGCCAAGTTGTCCAAGGGCCTACGGAGACGATCAGTACAACCTTTGACCAAGTGTCAGCACTGGCTAACTTACGGTTCCATGCGGTAGACGTAGTTGCTGACACCGTTTTGCCCCATTTCAACTCTAGCTCGCTCAAAGGTGACGCAAACAGCTACCATAACGCCAACGGCACGTTGAACCATTTCTCGTTCTCCTTCCTTTCGCACGCTTACTCCTCTTTGATCGCCACTTCCGCCCACGACAATGGGCTTAACATTTGGGGCCAGTATCCTGATGAGGTTGGGGAGGAGATCAGTCGAGATGTCCTCAAGAGACCTGAAGGAGCGAAGTAAGTGGGGCGATAAAGAAGACTGGAGGCCGAGCAGGAGGGCCTTGCTCTTCTTCTGGGCCTCAGAAGCCAGATAGTCCGCTCGAGGACCGGAGAAAGGAAGCGGCTCCTCGTCGTCATGATCCCAACTTTTTGGGTCGGCCAATAAATTCTTTGCTGGAGAAGCGAATAGGTGATGGAAGCCTAGGACTGACTGCGAAAGGTATGGCCCAAGCTCCCACTCTTGGGCTCCGTACACCTTCAACGACAACTGGTCGTGGAAATGCAACCACTCTTGTGCAGCGTTAGGCTTCGAAAGAAAAGTGTCGTCTTGGAAAGAACGTGAAGGGTATGCAGTAAAGCAGTCCATCACAATGCGTTCGCTTTCGCCACAGGTGTCAATGACATCCTGTAGTCGACTCAATGCTGTGTAGTTTCCGAGCTCGGACACTCCGTGAGGGTCGCCGTTCTGTACTATGCAAGAATTACTTGTTGCTGTAAAGGCTGCTTTCGGAAACCCTGCACCATACAGGAAGACTCGCTCGACAACATGTTTTGCGCCGCCATGACCCAGACCTCGAGCTCCTCCACCTTCATACGAAAGATTTTCGAGCATGTGCTCCTCTACCCACTTTTTCGTGAGCCTGACGGGTCTCACGGTAGCCGCACGCAATTTAGCTGCCACCCATTCGCCGACTACAAGTATTCCTCGCATGTCACCTTCTCCAGTATCGTTGGATTTGGTCTGAGATTCTCGTTTGTCAGTGATACCCCAGATTGCCTCGCAGAGCCTTCGCACCCCCTCACCGTCACAAGCGACACCCTCTGTATTGAACACCGATTTGAGTCTGGCTACGACCTTATCAAGTGGTGGCCTTCTAATCTGGATGATCTCTGCCATCGCACAAGCACGGAGAGGCCGTAGAGCGGAATGGTAGACATCGTTACATATCAGAATTATTGGCCGCAAGAGTCGAAATCTGCCGCCTGTCTTTCTCGATCCGACTATGTTGACTGAAGTAGCTCCGAGCACTTTCGAATTTTTCTGATCTAGCATAATTAAATCGATCAAGGCCTTGATGAACCCACCCTCACCTCCACCGCCACTCCCACTGACCACACCATCAACTTCGTCAACAACGACACAAACCGGTCTTCCGGCCTTGCGAGTAAGACCAGCTGCGGTCTTGGTACTAATACCTTTAACGTTCTCAGTGCCAACACAATCCTTAATTTGTCCTTTGACAACGTCACGGCTTCTCTCGTCACTAGCGTTGATCTCCACTACCTCATAGCCAGCTTGTCTTGCGCAAACATGTGCGAGTGTGGTCTTACCCAAACCGGGAGGTCCTGCAAGCAAAAGTATCTTCGGCTGCTGTTGTCGCTCTGCTTCGGTCTCCACGGACTTCACCTTGGGCTTAAGTCTGCTTGTGGCTGGAAATACGATTGGGTCCCAGCCTTTGAGCCATCGCAAAACGTCACGATGCGTACGATCGTCTCCAACAAGATCCGTGAACTTCTTGGCACGGTACTTCTCTGTCCACAACATCGTCCGACCTTTCATTGAGTTTTTGCTCAGCCTTGGCTTTTCTATCAATGGTCGAGCGTCGCTGTCCCTCTGTTCCTTATTCTTGGCATCTTTCGCCGCCTTGTCGAGCAGCTGGTGAATGTTGACGCCGTAATAGCCTTTGGTTGCCCTCTTAGGGGCAGTGGTAGACCGTTCAGCGACGAGCTTTTCATACGGAATGGGGGCTTGTGCTCTTTTCGATCGGAGCATGAACGTTCTGCCTGATGACGTCCTGGCTTGAGGCGTTGGATGTGGCGATGGGTGCTGCCAATTATCGTCTGTTGTAGCTATGGTGGCTACGAATGCCGGTTCCGTATGTGTTGTTCCTGAAGATTCGCTGCGAATGGAACCGAGCATGCTAGTGATTTTCCTGAGGCTTTGATCATCGTCATCGTCCTCGTCGTCGGTGAAGGGTTCGTGCGACTTCGGGGGTGCTTTTTTCTGTATATGAGCTCTTGCTGGCTCTGTGCTAGGGATGTCAAGTGTGAAATTCCGAAATTCGACTTTTGCAGGATCTTCATCCTCTGCGTTCAGGGCCTTCCTCTTTGCCTGCACGGGTGTGATTTCCAACTCATCCTGTCTTTTGCGCTTTTCTAATATAGGTGGAGAAGACGAGCTTGGTGGATAAGTCAACGGTGACGATGCCAGATGCATTGCGTATCACGAACACTGGAAGCGGATATTTGAATAGTTGTATTTTCAATACTTAGCTCATTCCTTTGCGCAGGTGTCTTACTGGAGGGACTGCCTAGTCTCCATGGTAGGCATCAACTTGCAATCCAAAGATTGGGGTCAACTCACTTTGAGGTAAAGTATGAATAACCCGCGTTCGGACGCGTGAATATCGCGCTACTGTGCTAGCCATTGCCTGTGGCGCCTCGTGACGGAATGTCAGATGATCATGCCGACTTACCTTAGGGCTTTTGCGCTTAGGGCTGGAGAGCTGCACCCACCCTCGCCCGTTTATTTCGATACTCCATTTGTATCGCATATCATATCTTGAAAATCAAGTGCATCGTTCCAGACCAGGAGTCTTCTTCGCCCATGGATACTCCACCTCACACACCTCCTGCCACAAGCCACTCCTCCATAGACTCCTTGCACATTCATTATTGTGACTTTGCATACGAGCATCGCGGACCCTTTCGCATGGCAGTAACGGATATAGGTGAGACCACAGCAAAGACTTTCGCTGGGTAAGTTCCTCAATTTCACTCCTGCGGAACCGCATTTTCATTGATTAATAAATTTGCGCCTTAGACTCATATCGGGCTCGACAATGGACATATACGTTGGCAAAAATAAGCACCATTGGTTGCTTCATCGCAATATCCTCTGCTATCACTCACCGTGGTTTCAAAGGCAGATTGAACATGGCAACATGCAGAAAGGAGGGAAAGACGTCTCGGTCGAATTGTTTGACGATGACCCAAGAGCTTTCGAACTCCTCGTCAAGTGGTTATACCAAGGCAAGATTGATAATGTCAGCGACATGCCGATGGATAAGAAATGGGATTTTGCGGACGCTTGCCAGCAGCTCTATGTACTTTGCGACAAAATCAACTTACCTCAGCTCAAGAACCTAGCCATCGACCAATTCAGAAAAGGATGCAATGAGGCTGGTTTAGTGCCTGGGCCAGAAGAGATGAAGCCTGTGTATGATAAGACTCCTCCATCATCGCCGTTTCGTAAACTCGTCAGCAAGATCGCTGCTCGGCAGATCATGGACCCTGACAGTGAGAGTGATGCGAGTACATATAGGGAATGTTTCGAGGGGAGCCCGGACTTCGCGATCGATGTGATCAATGCAATAAAGGCTGGAGCTGGAGGTAGCCTCTTCCAAGATCCTACCGAAGAAGATGGATGCTGCTATCACGAGCATGCCCTGGGGCAGCGCTGCGACACCCCGCCACACAAATGAGTCGTCACACACGATATTTTACGCTGTCACCTTCCCTATCTACTAACGATTCGCAAAGCCTTGAAAAAAGTTGGGTCCCAAGAGCTAGGGGAGAAAGAGCAGCGAGCCAGTGCAAGACCACGTGACCAGCCTCAGTTCACTGCACCTTGGAAAAGATTCATCAGCCTCATATGTGCTATTGGGCTACCAACGTGTCCCCGCGAATTGAACGAATCGCCAAGTGCGAGACGATGAAACCCTATACTCGCGATAGCTGACGATAGATTTTGCCAGAGACGTCAGAGACGAAGGTGCACTCTCGGACGGAAGAGGAAGAGGAAGAGGAAGACTCTCAAGGATACGTACTCGTACGTTGAGGGCAGGAGCCGCAGAAAGACGTATGACTGGCAAATGAATTGTATCGAAAGAGGTGGATTTTATGAAGATGAACATGGAGGATTTTTGGAAAGTATGAGCTGACTATCTTAAAGAAAATTATTATGGAAAGTAGAGCATGGTACTTACCCGGCGTCTCACTTGTTCAGGTTGGGCCGAGTTGCCTCAAAGATGGATCAGATGCGTGATGAGATACCGAATCGATTGGCATCAACGTCCACATCACTATGAAGTTTCTGCGTATAACGTACTGTCCAAAATGACGGTTTTCGGACGTAAATTATAGTAATACTGTAGACAATAATAATTGGGTGGTGTAGAGTTGGAGAGTAGGCACCTTACCTCAATGAAATAAGTACTCGTACCTAAGTAGGTAAGGTACAAATTTGAAATCCAAAAGGCGGGGTCGTCTACTTCAATCCCTTCTTCTCGTTCACACATTCATTCTTTGACAGAAAGTCAATTGAACAAAATTCAACGAATCAATCAAGATAAGGTAGAAAACAAACAAATCGACTATGACGCAAACAATTACTCTCTGGTCTCATCAAAGCGTCAGTGCATGTGGTCCCGTTTCCACCACGCAGTCACTGATGAGTGGAGTTGCACTGTAGGGACCCAACCCCTGGAAGGTTGCCATCATTCTTGAAGAGCTTAAAGTGCCATACGAGACCAAGTTCCTTGATATGCAGAAAGATGTCAAGGCCAAACCATTCACCGATAAAAATCCCAATGGCCGGTGAGAAGATCCTACGTATCAAGAATATTATTACTGTATTATTTCTTTCGCTCAAGCCTCCGACACTGACTAGACTTTTCGTGTTATTCTTAGCGTTCCAGCCATCGATGATCCCAACACTGGCATCACTCTCTGGGAATCTGGCGCCGTATTGATCAGATGCCCCTAAGTCTAAGACAGATGCAACATCACTGACATAAGATAAGATCATCGAGTACCTGATTGATCGTTACGATACGTCCAATTCGCTCACATACACTTCTTTCCCCGAGAAGTACTACTGTAAACAATACCTTCACTTCCAAGTCTCCGGCCAAGGTCCCTATTTTGGCCAAGCAGCCTGGTGAGTCCCGAAACGAATTGACCAAGAAATCTACCCTGATCAAGACCCAGGTTCCAAAAGTTCCATCCCGAGCAAGTGCAATCGGCAAAGGACCGTTATGCCAACGAGATTAAGCGTGTCACCATGGTTCTGGACACCATTCTGAAGGGCAAAGAATATCTTGTTGGTGATAAGTGCACATACGCTGATCTGAGCTTCGTCACGTGGTACCAATTGGCTCCCTACATCACCGGCGACGTAAAGATCGATTTCAAGAGTGATTACCCTCATTACTCTGCGTGGATGGAGCGCCTGACATCCAGACCCGCTGTCAAGAAGGTCTTGGAGGATAAGCAGAAGGCTTCGTCTGGTTAGATGTACCTCATGCTGTCATTGGGCGGAGCAAAGCACGGATAAGTAAGGAATGATGGTATTCGATCTTGCCGTATAGCCGTCACTGGTCGTTCGTTGAAATAGTCCAAATCGTATTTGCCCAATCGTCCCAGTTCTGCTTCCTCGAGCTATGTCTTACGTCAAAAGCATCCTATCCGCCAAGCAATTAAAGTTGAATTTGCTTCTTCCAGCCTTACCTATGCAATTACGGGACCATGATCGATGTGAAAGAGCAGAGAGACTAATCATAGACTGTATGCCGATTTGAACGGAGCATGATCGACGTTGGAGAATATGAGAATAATATGAGGATAGGGATTGTGTTGTTGCAAGTCAAGTCTGGTAGAGCATTGTCCTTGTCCTTAATAGCTGTTGTCATCAATTGGTCGGTGACCTTTCTCAACGAAATTGGATTTATCAACGCGTCTGATATCTCCTCTGAATCTTATCAATACCCCGCAAGCTTTAAAATGAAGCCAGCATGTAAAAGTTGAGCCTCATGCAGCACAACCCTCCACGTCATATCTTTCTACGACCAAGATCAGAAAAGAACGTGCCACACACGCATAATCACGCACCAAAATCACATTGACAACGGGCGAGACTATCTCAACGTCCCAGCAACCACTAAGAGTCCAGTTCCTGGCTTTCCTGCAACCACAGAGCCTTAGCCCGGACCGATTGTTGAGCCACATACTCTGTCTTGAGAGAACTTGATTTGCAGTAGAACCGAGGGACTTGGGAGTCAGCATTCTCTTTGATCAGTGGGGACCCCTTGTACTGCGGTTTTCAGCTCATTGGAGCCCAAAACAAACACTTCCCAAGAAGGGTCCAAGTTTCCAGAGAAGGTACGCAGAAGCTATCGAAAGCGATAGAAGGATACGGATGTTTTCCATCCCCGCTTCCGAGCAGAGGGGACAGGCGTAATGCAAATCAGCTTAATGGCGGGTTAGAAGCTAGCCGTCATCTTCGCATCGGTCAGATGGAGCTAGAAGAGGCAGTGAAGGCGAAGGATCCAAACTACGAACTGCTGTAGTTGTAATCGTCACTTCGCAAGGACCCCCCCTCTGTCTTTTTAAAGATCTCAATCTAATCAGCGCAATCACCAATACCTGGGTTCTTTCCAAATACGTAATGCAACCAATTTGATCTTAATTGCTTTACGCCCTTCTCCAACTTCCAACCCTTGATGTGGCAAATTTCTCGGATAATGTCCTCTAGTAAAGCATCCATCTTTTCTCCTGCAGCATGTAGGTCGCTTTCCGCAAGTATTCTGTCATCAGGCACTGCTTGGATGGCAGGAATGGCTTTATCTGAAGCAGAGGAAAAATTGACAAGGCGAGAAAAGGAGAAGAAGATGACTGCTGGTACTGATGGATGAAGGTATTGCATCAGAGTGTCTGCGGAACCAGAGTAGGAATGAAGACATATACGGGGAGGAAAAGGTTTTGGATCACCGGAATCAGAGCTTTGTTCAACTGCTTCGCAAATGCGTGCTGCTTCGAAACTTGCACTTCGTTTCCTTCGCTTACTCGGGATTCGGTTCGCATGCCCACGCCACGTTTCTTTCAGCGTCTCAAAAACTAGTCCATGTGCAGCTACCCCATGCACAGAAACGGCTCTGTGCATTTCCCCCGCAAGAGTTAGTTGCGCCTTTAAGATGTTTCGTTGGTGCTGTATATCAACGCGGTAAGGTGATAACCGTCGGCCCTCCCTTCCACCTGGTGTCAAAGTTGGATCTCTCTCATACCCGTGATTTGCCATCTCATTCCCCGGGATGCGGAAGGCACGATCGAGTCCGATTTCGCCCACAATCGCGTGCGGATACTTCTGAAGATAGGTACGAGTCTGATCAAGTACATCAGAAAGTGGTCGGGGATTAGGGAGTGAAGCAAAAAATTCATCATCGTCTTCTGGCGAGGGCGAGATGGCCATCCTGTAGTGACTTTTTTTACTGGGAAATTCGGTGTTTTCATCGACGAAGAGTTGATGGGAAAACCATGGGTGCCAACCAAATGCAGGGACAATATAGCCCCTCGATTTGTCACCATTACCTGTAGATTCAAGCGCTGGAATGGCATCGTCGGTGACTCCTAAGCTGTCGGCAAAATGCGCTACTAAGCTCTGATCCTGGCCTCTTGTAGCCATAATGGTTAATGCTCGTGTCTTCATGCCCGCAATGTTGTCAAGTGAAGGAACAGTATCAGTAGGATGACAGTGCGCATCGAAAGCTCCCAAATGCCAGGGAAAGGGTTTAGTCTCGAGACACTCTTGAGCCCCCATTTTCTGCTGCAGCCTGTATGTATCCGGAGAATATGGAAGGTAGATTATTGAAGATGGAATGAATTTAGATGTACCTCAGGAAAGAAATTAAAGTACTACGATCGTAGATCTCATCGGGACTCCATCATTCAGCAATTCACTTTGTTCGGAAAATCAACCAATGACATCATCCTCTCATCCATTTAAGATAAGCTAAAGTACTAAGTATGAACCTAAAATACCTACCTAGGAACCCTTAGTTATCGGACCTTCTGTTCGCAGCCAGCAGATCCCCCCCACACCTCACACCTCACACCTCCTCGGAATGTTGCTTCGTCGATAAGCTTAACATACATATCAATGGCCGCATGCCAGTCGCCTTTCTTGTTCCTCAACGCCTCAAATCAGAGCCCGACGGCCGTGTGAATTTGAACAATTGGATTATGAAATGAGATGGACACTCGGGAATCGCATCCCAGCAATTCAGAATACAACAGATACGAGTACAGCAGAGAGTCCCACAAGTGCACGACAACGCTCTAGAGGCGAGCTCTTCCCGCCAGAAATGCCTGGGAAACGGAAATGGAAGTTTCATCTCAGGCCCGACGATGATGACCAACCTCAAGATTGGTGGTTCTGCTCCACAGCTATACCTCTTCTCGCTGCGACTACCGGTCCCCTTGCTAATGTCATGTCCATTGCGGCACTGGTCACATCATGGAGGAACAATTACAACGAAGCCAATCCGGGCATAGATGCAGATTCGACGGGCTTTCCAGACCCGAGATGGTGTCTGGGACTCAATGGCGCCTCTCTGGCTTGCGGTTTTGCTGGCAATATCTTTCTTCTCTTCAATTTCACTCGGCGCATACGCTACATCGTCGCTTTGCCTGTCACTATTATCCTCTGGTATTTTGCAACAGGAATCGTATGTCCTTTCTCCTCACCGTACTTGTAAAGCTCATATCAACTCCATCCTTCTATCCTTATCTTTTGCCATCCTCGGTTCACACGACATTACCTCCTCATGTCGTTCGTCCTGTTCTGCCTGTATGCAACCACAACAACTAGTACTCATGAAGTATCATACTGACCGACGACACTAGCTCATCGGTATTACCGCATCCATGGACGAGTATGTACCTCCCCATCGACCCGAACAGACCTATAGCCAAGGCTTTTGGCATGCCATAATTGCTGCTATACTCTACCTAGTCTCATCGATGATCCTGATGCTTAACATGTTGGGATATTTTCTTGGCCATTATCGTCAGCATTTTGAATTGTCCGATGACCAGCGGAACTTGATACTTCAAACCATGATGTTCTTTTTCTGGCTTGCTGGAGGTGCTGCCGTGTTTGCCAAAGTTGAAGGGTGGTCTTATGTGGATTCAGTTGGTTTCTCATGATCCCCGCAATCCTTGAGAGGCTAACAAAACCAGCTCTATTTCTGTGATGTTACCGTTCTGACTGTGGGCTTTGGTGACTTCTTCCCTACAAAGGACCTCGGAAGAGGCCTGGTTTTTCCATACTCGGTGAGCATTCTTCGAGCCGGTTTGCCCTTATATAGATTATCTGACGTGTTCTCCAACAGGTCGGTGGCATTATCATCCTCGGTCTGATGGTATCCAGTATCCGAGGTTTCGCCCAAGAACTTGGATCAACTCATGTCGTAAAGTCGCACGTGGAGAAGCAGAGAACTCATATTTTGAGACGGACTGTTACCAGTGAATTGGAATACGAAACATCAAAGGCGCATGCATTGAACAAGCTTCCCAACAAAAAATCAACCCCTCTCCCCGAACATTTCGATAGTACAAATGATACAAACAATATCGATATGGAAAAGGCTATCGCACCAACCCCTCATGAGACCCATCAGAGGGGCTCAAAGGCTGGTCCTGTGACTACCAGTCTGAGAATGCTGAAACGAGTCAGGTCGAGACAACCAAAAATCTTGTTGATGAGGCAAGAAAAGGATCGGTTCGATGCAATGAGGAAGATCCAGCATAACACTCACAGGTTTAAACGCTATTCTGCCTTGACAATGTCCGTGATAGCATGTAAGTCTTGGGTACAAATCCCTGTTGTCACCGAAGCCAAGCAACATCGCTATCGGCTGCTCTTCACGTCGGCCAGAAGGCTTATTCTCGCACAGTTGGACTCCTCTGGTGCGTAGGCGCTGTCGGTTTTTGGATCGCGGAATCGAAGTCCCAAGGTCTGAGTTATTTTCAGGCACTTTACTTTTGTTACGTCTCCCTACTCACCATCGGCTACGGAGACCTTAGCCCTAAAAGCAACGCCGGGAAACCATTGTTTATCGTCTGGTCACTTATCGCCGTTCCGACTATGACAATCCTCATTTCTGATATGGGCGACACGGTCATCGCCAGTTTTAAGCGCGGCACCTTCAAGCTAGCAGACTGGACTGTTTTACCCAAAGCGGGCCTGTGGCGCGAGTTGCTTGAAAATTATCCGTGGCTGCTGCTCTGGCTGCAGAAAAGATCGCAAAAAGCTGTAGAGAAGCGACGCCTCGCTGCAGGCATGGCTGTTGGCCCAGATGAAGATGAGATGGAACCTGCGCCCACAATGGAGCAAGTCAGCGAATTGGACAATCTTGATGATCAAGCTCTAGCCGGAAGATTAGCGATAGCAATACGGCATACAGCGAATCACCTCAAAGAAGATCCGCCTCGCAGCTATTGCTACGAGGAATGGGTCGAGTACACGCGGCTCATACGGTTCTCCAAGCTGTCAAAAGAAGAGATCGAGCTGGCAGAAGCGGAAGAGGGCATCGTGGAATGGGATTGGATTGGGGAGGATAGCCCAATGATGGCTGACTCCACGGAAAGTGAGTGGGTGCTTGATCGGCTTTGTGAAAGTTTAAATAGGTATATGCGGAAACAAGGGACGGCTGGCGACAGGTCGAAGGATATATGATTCGTAGATCTCTTTGTACATACTTTCGTCTCCTCAAGCAAGAGCGAGACGGTATTGAAGGAAACGCAATCTTGATATCGTCAATAACCTCGCGTTAGTCTCGGGATGAAACCCTAGGTTTATGCTCCTGCACGTATCAATCATCAACGCGAACAGGTAGTCATCCGTGTTGAATTTTCACAAATACTTGCTCAGCACAGAAACCCTTGTCCTAGCCACTATATCTACGCCACTGCTCAGCTGCAGGATTCCAATCATCCTCAAAACATCATTTTCTGCTCTCATTCTGATTGGATTCATTGCTTCCTGGTCATGTCGACTTTTGACAACTTCTGCGATAACCAACTAGTATTGAAACATCAGTTTGGCTCATCCGGTAGACTGAGCGCTCAGAGCGAAGTGCTTACAGCTTCGGAAAATGCTCGATGTTGGAAATGATACCACACCATGGCCTCGTCCTCGAACAACGCACGTAGCAGAAAGAAGCTATTGATGGCCTCATGAGCGGCGTCTAAAGTTCCATGAACGTCGATATCCAACTGTTCATGCTCGTCGGCATATATAAGCATCAGGCAATGGAAATAATTGCTTGTTAAAAATAGAGTCTGCCTTGCAAGCCTTTTGCTTCGGCTTGCCAAGTCGCAGATGGAGGCTTCGGTGAATGTGCGGAAGGGCACTGGAAATGACATGTAGATGCGATGGAATGAAGCAATCAGGCTAGTGCGTTGAGTGGGTGTGGACGATATTGGGAGTGAGAGAGACCGCGGGGTGCAAAGAGTCGATTGAACTATATTTGCAAGATTCCACATGCTGGATAGATATGTGACATCTACAGCATAACCGGCATCAGCAACGGTCATTATCTGTCCGAGCAATAAAAATCATTTGAAAGGTGGAGACGAGCTCCTCTGCTCCACAACCATCAAGAATACTGTGACTACAGCAGAGGGTTGGAGTGAGGGAGAAATTATACGGATAATGTAGAAATAGCACGGAAAACGAGCCTACCTGTTGCGCCGGACTCAGTCAGCGATTCTTCCACCTCCAACGCCAAGTCCTCGACTCTAACGTCAGTATGAGTGGCCGTAGGAGGTAATTTCAGGATGACGGTGAGGAAAGTGTCTTGGAAGAGTACGGCTTGCCACGCTTTGCGTCGCTGCTGCTTCTCGAAAGGGTGGGCGTGGGGAGCGATAATTGACGGGTCACGATTCAGGCCTAAGGCATAAGCCTGGCGTATGAGAATACCTGCGAATGCCCAAGCATCCGCTGCATGATTATCGTTCATAAGAAAATAGACGATCAATAGCATGGCCTGAATGACGTGTAAGGAGGGACATCCGAGATAGGAGAACACTCTTAGCGCCTGATGTGATGCCGAAACTTTTCAACAGGGTCAGGGTCGACGTCAACTACTTTGCACGCCAGATCAGTATCTCACCGTAGAATTCCGCGGTCTGTTCCTTGTCGTCTGATGATGGTAACGTGACAAACTGTGTACCCATTGCCAACATGGCGAAAATGAGAGCGACCAATGACCCATCCACAGACGGACGCTCTGCTGGCGGTAATGACCTACATTATGATTTCGGAGTCAATATTGCCTAATTGGTGGTATGTAGTAAGCCTTGAAACATGTCTACAGGGTGGATATTATTGGGACATGCCTCACGACTCAACGTCTCGCCCGAAAGAAAGTATTGAGCTCGGAAATACGTACCAAAACAGATTGTAATCTCGTAGGAAGGTCTCGCGATGGATCATTGGATAGACAGGATCAATGACGTCGAAATATCTGGTAATAAGACTTTAAAGCAGATTAGTTGCCATTTAGGGCGAGAGTGGAGCATTGTTAAAGAATCTGTGCTGAGTGAAGCTTAAGAGAGGGTGAAAGGCATTTGGCTGCAAAATAGACACCTTTTCTTCGTGATTGTGATCGAGACGAGAAGGAGAAACTTACATATCTGCCTGGTCTTTACTTGGCAGAATTTCAATGACCTCCTTTAGCCCGCCTTGGTGGGTCCAGTAGTTACTTCCTCGCTTCAATAACAGTACGGCAAGACTGGAGACATGGGATTTACCTAAAAGGATGTTCGGCCTTAAAGATATTGGAGGCTGTTGGGTGGGAGAAGGGAACGTTTGAAAGCAGCATCGGAGAGGATGCAGTTGACGAGCGTGAGAGCGGTCGTTCTGAAGGATCCGTGGTTTCAGTCTCTGCCTACTCGAGTAAATATACCTGCCAAATTAAACACAGAGCGGAACACCAAGGCTGACAGACATTGCGAGGGGCAGGACTTGACGCAGTGATACCATTTGACTTTGATTTTCTTTTTGGCGCACCTATGCCTAGGGCACGATGTGACTCCCTAATCTTGCGGTGAGAATAGTGACAATCGGACCTTCTTTTTATGCATGCCAAGCACATTGGTCGTCCTCGGTGACACTGGCTAGAGATGTAAGTACGGATCAGATAGGAAAAGTGGAAAAGTGAAGTCTGCGTTTTGCCGATGCATACAAAGGCAAAATACCTTACGTCGGTATCTTACGTACTTTTGTTTTTTTGACCTGGGTATAGAAGACACGTATTAGAAGCTTTTCCTCCTCAAATCAACAAACAAAAAATACGAAAGAAAAAAGCGCTTGTAGTGCTGACATACAGTGCATGTTTCACAGCTAAGACTTGGCTTATTACGGCGTTTCTGTGGTTTGGGGGATGAGTCCGAGGCAGTGATGTTGATGTTGGTCTGTCCGAGCTGGTCCTCGGTGTTCAGTACACTGGTATCATTATTGGCGTTGTTGATAGCCTCATAATTGGGAACTCCATTAGTGGTAGGCTTCGTTAAGAAGGCTGGTAGCCGTCGCTTGTCTTCGTCCATTTGATAAAGGAGTTAAGGTTCTCAAGTGTAAGGTAGAAGGGGAAGATCACGAGAGTGGGGCAGGGTACTGCCAAGTATCTTACATGTAAGGTACTCGGCTGTATATAACGATATACTTAAATACTATTCCTTCGCTTCTCACTCGTGCTCATGAGTTTCCTTAGCTCTCATATTCGGTTCCAACATCAGATCTAAACCCGCAGGTCTACATTCCAAATTTACTACATCCCAAAATCAGACTTTCCGTTCAACTAGACCTTCACTCTGGGGCCTCGCTCGCGCGACTCCTCTCAAAGGGTGATAAGGGTGGTCTGCTTCAGGAGAGCTTGGTAGGACTCCATTGAACTCAAGGTCTCAAGCTTTATGACATGTAGAAACCCGCGCAAGGGTTGAAAGTACAAGTGCTTTGGGTGAAAGTTGGGCCGTCAAGAGACGGCGAGTGATCTCAAAGTTTTGAAAATGTAGTGTACGCTACTGCTTCAGCTTTTCGGTCAACTCTGGCACTCTATCGAAAAGATTGCCTACAAGACCAACATCAGCTACCTGAAAAATTGGCGCATCAACATCCTTATTGATCGCTGCTATGACCTTGCTGTCCTTCATCCCTGCAAGATGTTGTATGGCTCCCGAAATACCAGCGCAAAGGTAGAGTTGCGGCGCAACGTTCTTGCCAGTCTGTCCAACCTGCAAGCTGTTGTCCGCAAAGCCACTATCAACCGCTGCTCTTGATGCACCAATGGCTGCTCCCAAAGCATCTGCAAGTGGTGGAATGATTCTGTCAAATTCCTCTTTTGATTTTAATCCTCGTCCGCCAGAAACAACTTTGCCTGCAGTGGCAAGGTCGGGTCGGTCCGATTTTGCCAAGTCTTCCGAAAGCCACTCAGTCTTATTTTCAATTTTAGGATCGATTCCTTCAGATATCTCAGCAGAGCCGCCCTCGGCCTCAGCAGCTGCAAAGGCGGTGCCTCTGACCGTTATTATTTTGACCCTGTCCGATGACTGAACAGTGAGGATGGCATTTCCAGCGTATATAGGCCGAACGAAGGCTGTAGATGAGTTAGACCATGCTTCACTGAAGTTGCTTGGTTGATCTTACTGTCTTCACCCTCTATGGCTGTAATGTCTGATATTTGCTGTACATCAAGGAGGGCTGATACTCTGGGCATCAGATTCTTGCCAAAAGCTGAATGTCCAGCAAATACATGTGTAAAACCTTCTTTCTTTATGTTTTCGGCAAGTAGAGGAGCATAGTTCTCTGGGAGCGCCTGACACAAGGTTAGAAGCAATCATGAGTAATTTCAAAGCGAGCGTACTTTCTCATATGCGCTATCCTCGACCACTATGATCTTCTCTACTCCCTTGACCTTTGCGGCCTCTTCGGCTACTGATCTAGCCTCTTTCCCGGCAACGAAGCCTGTTATTGAGCCTCCCAGCTTCCGAGCAGCAGTGATAGCGCTGAGAGATGCAGAATGTAATTTCCCTTCTCGTTGTTCAAGGACGGCAAGCGAGCTCAAGAGCCTGGCAAAAGCGAATTGTCGTGGTCGATTGAAGGTTCGCGAGAACCTGAGGTAGCATTGTGCTTGCCTGAGTGCGGAGTGACGAGCGGTGAAAAGCGAACTAGGCTTCGACATTTCAAAGTCTGCCAACCTCCGCCGAATAACAGCTGATTACAAGAGATATCCAGTTGAGTGTAACCTAAAGTATGGTAAAGGTATTGAGGAGTTACTTAAACACCGAATTTTAGCATGCTCAAAAAAAATGCAATATCTTGGCACACGCACCCTCTACACCCCCCGCCTGATTTGGTATATTAAACCACCGAAAATTAATAATATACACTTACTGAGTAAAATCTACTAACTTACTATTTAGATATTTTAATTACTTTTTACGCTTATTTGAGACGACTTAGAGAAGCCTTTATCTGATTTCTATATAATTTACCGGCGGACTACGGAAGGTCTTGGGAGCGCACACTGGGACCGCAGCGCACAGTTCGGATAATAGATAATACGACCCGGCTTGACATAGATTTCGGTAGGCAAGGGGATATCAAATAACTTCTTTCTTTCACGAATTATATATATCAATAGGACGTTACGTGGTATTCATTTACCAATCATAGGCCACTTAGCAAGCTACTTAGACCACTCAGTAATCTACTCCACCTGCTCCGCACGAAGTACCAAAAGAGGAGGCAAAAGACGAAGAAAATACGGAGATCATTGCGGAGAAGCAAGAGCAATAGCCACTACACCAGAAAGAGCAATTACCACTGTTGCTACGGCAGAGATCCGAGCCTTGGCATTGCCATGGCTCTTGCCTTATTCACTAGGGCTTGGCATTCACTACTTATATTCACTTTCTTCTAGATAGATTCATCATTTATACATTCACACTACATTATGATTCATATTATACCATTGTGCCTTTACAGAATAGTAGCAACACCTATTTTGTACTAATAGCTACCACTTAATTAGCTATTAGTATACTAGATCTATTAGATTACTAGACGTAATCGTATTACTAGTTACGTTATTATATTTTATTACTTTATTGCTTCCGCTACTATTATATCCTTATTTCCTTAATTACTACTCTCTATTACGTTATCTATTATTAGCTACGCCAAGTAATTAGCTAAATTACTATTACCTTTAACTCTTATATCTTATTATAGCCTCTTATAGGAGTCCTCTATAGCCCTTTTAGACGCTTTACTTATCTATTTAATTATCCTTTCTACCGTCTTACCTTACTATACCCGAAGATAGCCTTTATAAGCCGTCTATAATAGCCTTCTATAGGCTCCTTACTACCTTTTTAGACTCGCTATAATTAATTATAGTAGCCTTCTATAGGCTACTTATATTATTACCGCAAATCCGGTAAACTAGTATACTAATTATAGGTCGAGAGTAATACTATTACCTTAGATACCGCTACCCTAACTACTACCTATAAGATAGTAGAATTTACTAAGACTAATTACCCTTACTTATAGCTAATTAAGTACTCGACTACTATTTATATTTACTATATTGTAAAGTACCTTCCTAATCTAGCTATAGTTCGGCCTTAGAAGCCGTCTAAGAGAGACCGACGGGTACGAGTACGCTTATAGTCTATTAATCTATCTTAGCTACCCGCCTAAGTAATTAATAAGTCTACCCTTTAAGGTACTCTTAGATAATTTAATATAATAATAAGAGACCTTAGAGAGCTACTATTATAACCCCCGTTACCTATTATTACTAGGGCTAGCACTCCTAATCTAAGTACTCCAGATCCGGCTACCGTAGCTAATAGTCCGTACCTTTTTACTACCTCTAGTACCGTACTACCGGAGTCTTCTACTACCCCTCGTACTACCTTACTAAAGCCTTCTAATATAGCTAATATAGGTCGAGGCTAAGCCTTAGCTTAGAATAGTTAGCCGGCTCTAACGATAGATCCCGACCTCCTATAAGCTATACGTCAAATAATACGAGACGATATAAGAATCCTAAGAGATAACCTCCGTAATACTATATAATAATAGCCTGTAGCACAAGTAGTACCACAGTCTATATAAGCGGTCATATAACCTATCGTATAGTAGGCCGAAGCTCGTAGCAAACTACGTATCGAAGACTTAGGATACTTCGACCCTAACTACGAAAGCGAGTATAATAAGGCTATCGTTAATATAGGAAGATATATCTACTACCGTAATATATTTATCTAGATTAACTACCTTAAGGATCTTACTAAGACGTACTCTAATACTAATATAAGGCTAATAATTACTTAAGCTCTACGTAGTAGTACCTTAATTTAGTACTCTACTAAGCTTAGTAAGCTTAAAAAGGATTTGCTTCGTAACGCCTTAATAGACTATTAGTATACTACGATCACTAATAGGTTTAAAGAAAAGGGTCCTAATACACAAGATACGTTAGACCGTTATAGCTATTCGTTATAGAATACTAAGAATAGACGTACCCTACGAGCCTATATATAAGATATTATCCGGTATACTAAGGCTATAGGGTTGCCCTTATATAATTAGTTATTACTTACCTATACTAAGATATACTTCAAATTCCGAATCTACCTAGTAGAGCCTACCGTAACTACCACCCTTACTAGCTTTCTTAACTAGCTGGATACTAAGTAAAACGCCTTTTATAACATTACACGAGACGAGTTAGATAGTAGAAGCCTTTATCAGACCTTATAGGTCAATAGAAGTAACAATAGAGGTAAGTAACCACAGTACTAGTCCAATAGGCCGTAGAAGATACGTTAGGTTCTATCGCTGTCAGGAAACGATATGAGTGGTGTCATATGTATGGATAATAATATAATAATGTGTATGAAAGAAAGAGTATCTACAGGAAGAATCCTCCTCATGGTGCGTGCCAAGGCTCGCTAAGCCCTATGAGGCTCCGCACATATCCTGTGGAGGATATCCGTAACAATCGCGACCTTTTATACTAGCCTACTAGCCTACGTCCTATTAATACCAGTATCCTCTATATCGGTATAAATAGATATACTAATAAGGCTACAATTATCCGTACTAGAGTAATAGTAACACTCTATAGGCCTTACCACAACCTCCAAGTATAAATCGGTAGCCTCAGGCGGCTCAAATAGGTCAAGGATATAACACTCAGGCCTATCCTAACAAAGTACTACTACAACAGGGCGGGTATATAAAGTAAGAGCCAGTAGGAAACTTTAATGACGCTACTATAAGAGGCTATAATAGGCCTTAGAGGCCTCGTGAAGCCTTTCGTAACCACCCTCGTACTACGGCTTACTAAGGCGAGGATATGGAAGAGTAGCATCCTAACGATCCTAACAAAGATAATACTAATAAGGATTATAGTAACGAGGAAGCTAAAGAAGACTTCTATAGTAATAAGGATCTATTATACTACTATCTATGGGAAGACGAATTTCAGTCTAATATATACTTTACTAGCCCGTTATAGCCTTTATTATTTATCTATCGCTCCTATTAAGCACTATTTACGTCTAAAAATCTATTATATAAATATCTAAAAAGTCGGGAGTATTAATAATTAAAGTCGACTTCTACTTCTAAGAAAATAACTTTTAAGGCTACTATTATAAATTAGAAATTAACTTCTAAAGCCTTCGTTAATTATACTTACGGTACTACTAAGATTATTAAGTTAAATACCGAGAAGTCTATAAAATAATTATAATCTACTCCTAGATATTTACTACGATTATACTACTACTTACGTATAGTAGTAAAATTAAGCCCTACTACTATAGTAGAAATAGTCTATTAGGACACTAGATACTCTATTACCCTTATAGATCGTAGCTTTCTAAAATTATAGCTACTAAAGTATACTATTCTTAGGAAGGATTTACTACTTATAGTACGCGGAATCGGATCAAGCTACTACTCTACTACGGAATACATTAATCTGGATATCTATATACTAGGAAGGTATAATGGTCGGGCTATTAACGCCTTAATCTAGCGTCCCGCCTTCGTGATTAATAATCTTAGAGTAAAGATACTTATCGGAATAGATATCCTAGCCGTAGAAGATATTGACTTAACGATCTCTATACGTACTAGCTATATTAGTAGCTATCGTACTATATTTAATCTTACGGTAACGCCAATAAGGCCCTTTATTAAGTAAGATATCGTACTTAGAAAGCCTATTACTATTCCTACTAAGTCTTATTTCGTAATTCTAATAGAACGTTACGAGTTGCCTACTAGAGACTATATATTTAAGCTAGCGGATAGATACCCTGTTATACTATTTACCTCGTTAGTCGATTTATCCTTCTATACGGTACTAGCTAGGAACGACTCTAACGAGCCTATTAGCCTCCCTAGAAGGCTTCGAGTCGGATCCGTTATAGATATTAAAGCTAACGGATACTACTATATTACGTCATAAGAATCAGAGTTAGCCGTTAGGCTACTAAAGCAGACTTATATAGCCTTATAGGGCGAAAAGGCTTTTACCTAGCTAGTAGGTATACTACGGTAGCCTTCTATAACTAAGCCTAGTACGTTACGGTAGCCTCCTACAACCGGGCTTCCTATACCTATTAGGATACTTCGGAAGCCTTCCGTAAGCCTTCGGAAGCCTGATACCCCTTATAAGACTACCCTACTAAATAGAGTAATAGTCTATAGTACCGACGAGGATATTACGAAGCTTACTATAATTATCGATAAATTCGTAGAGCTATAGCACGATAAGGGAGGTACTATTAAACTACTATAAGAGGACTAGATAAGGATTCCTCTACGTCCGGGCTAGAAATCTAAGATCACTAGAAAGCCAAAAGTCTATTACCTAGGTATTAAGGACCGTACTATTATCGACAAAGTATTCGATAAACTTTAAGCCTAGGGACGCCTCGAGTATACTAAATACGCTATACCCTTTTACTAGCCTATCTTTATAGTCTATAAAATAGTAGACGGTAAAGACGAAGGACGACTCGTAGTAGATATCCGAATACTAAACTAAGTATTAATTCGGGATACTTACCCCTTGCCTCCGCAAGACGATATTATTACCCTAATATCTAATTATCGCTTTGTAACCTATATCGATGGTACCGCTTTCTTCTACTAATAGAGGGTACACCCGTTAGACCGGTATAAGTAGACTATAGTTACTTATAGGGGTTAAGAGACCTTTAATATACTACTTATAGGCTACTATAATTTACCTACCTATATCTAGCGGTAGACTAATCGTCTACTTTATAACTTTAAGGACTTCGTAAAAGGATATATAGACGATATTATTATATTCTCGAAGATACTAGAAGAATACCTAATATATCTACGTTAGGTCTTTACGCTTTTCTTGCGTATTAGCGTTATACTTAAGCCTATCAAGTCCTTCCTTAGTTACCCTAACGTATAGCTACTAGGGTAACGAGTTAACTCCTTTAGTCTCTTAACTCCTAAGTAGTACCTTACCGCTATTAGTAAGCTTTAATTTCCGTAGACTCTTCGAGTATTAGAAACGTACCTAGGGATAACCGGCTATTTACGTAACTATATTACGTAGTACGCACAAATCGCTAAACTACTCTAGGATCGAAAGATAGAGCTACTAAAGCCGTCCCTAAAGGGTGGCCGTAAGCGAAAGACCTTTTCTACTACTACTCGCCTAGTAGATCCTACGGTAGTAGAGCTAGAGTCTTTCGCTACTTTATAGCGCCTACTTAGTAAGCCTTCTTATTTAACTTATTTCTTACCTAATAAGGTCCTTTATATCGATATAGATATATTAAAGGAATTCGGGTTTAGAGTTATCGTTTACTATAACGGCGAAATAGAACCTTACGGTAACTTAACTAATCCTTTAGGCGATCCTTTAGTAACTATAGTATATACTATACGAGGACGAAAGAAAATACGTCCTATTATATTTCTAAGTTATCTACTTACTACTATAGAGGTAAACTACTAGCCTACGGAACTAGAAGTCGCTACCTTAGTATAGACTATCTATAAAATCCGCTACCTAGTCGAGTTAAGCAAATATAAAGTCATCGTCTTTACTGACTACTTAGCTATAATAGATATCGCTAAATAATCCTTACTAAATACTGTCTCTACGTTACGATTAAATCTAAGACTTATTAGAGCCTCTTAGTACCTTCAGACCTTCGATCTCGACGTACGTTATAAGCCTAGAAAGAGCAATATAGTACCTAACGCACTATCGAGACTAGCTAGTAGCAATTATGATAATACGCTACTATAATACTTAGAGCTTGATATCCTATATACGTATACTACTACCTTAATCAATATAACTAAAGAGTTTAAGTAAAGGGTTACTAAAGGATATAATACTAATCCTATATAGAAGAAAGTGCTTACTATATTGCGTTCTGAGGACGAAAAGAAGAAGACGGATTCCGAGGATAGAAGTATAAAACTCCCTTTTATATAGGGGGAGACTATACCTTATAAAGCTACGGTCGCAATAAGTAATAATACTCCCAATATATTAATTCCTATAGTCGCAAATAATACTTCTAATAGTATTACGGTAACTCCAAAAGCTCCCGGTACGGCAAATAAAGCCCCTTATAGTACTCCTATTATAGTACCTCTCATTGCGGCAACACCGCCTTCTAAGGAGTTACAAGAGGCTTCCACAAGCTCATTACTAAAGGCTTCAGAGTTACCGAAGCCTTCTATAACCCCTACCGAGTCGCGTACTATTACTATAAGATTACCGAAGCCTCCTACGGGCGCACTACCTTAGTTACGGTAATAGAAGCCTACCGCAACAGCCCCAAGACCTCATATCGGACCTATAGAGATACCGGCTATTATCGTCAGGATACTAAAGCCTAACTTATCGAAGCCTTCTATAACCGCTATATTCCTAGTTAAGGTACCTAATAAGTTACCTAATCATTTAATCTACTACGTCGATAAATCTACCGGAGCCAGACGACTATATATACCGCAAGCAGTAGTTAAGGATATACTAGATATTACTTATACCGCAGAGGGTTACCTGGGATTTGCGCGCTACTATAAGAGGGTAGCACGGTCTTAGTACATCCGAGGACTATCTAGATACCTACGGGAGTATCTGAAGTATTGTCCAGCTTGCTTAGTTTATTAAACACGATACCACGCTCCGTACGGTAATATACAACTAATCTATAGTCCCCCGATACTATTCCATACTCTTATAATAGACTTCATTCTAGCCTTGCTAATCTCAGTTAAAGGGTTTGACGCAGCTATATTAATTACGTGCAAGTTTAGCAAAAGGAATATAATAATACCTAGGAAAACGACGTAGATAGTAGTTAAGTAGGCTACCGTACTACTCGAACGATTAGAATTAGGTAACTAGGGACTCCCTAAGGTAATCCTCTTAGATCGGGATCCAAAGTTCCTATTAGAGCTATAGACTATATTATTTAAGAAGCTCTATATTAAGCTTCTATACTCTACCGCGTATTATCCCTAAACGGATAGGTAGAGCGAGAGAACCAATTAAACCGTAGAGATTATATTACAGTATCTAATCGCTACGCTAGATAGCCCTAAATACTGGCTAAGGGTCCTATCACGTATCTAGTCTATTATTAACTCTAGTATATCTACTACTACCGGTTAGTTAGCTAATAAGACTAACTATAGATTTAAGCTAAATTAACCTTTAGACCTTACTACTATATCTAAGTTAGACTATTATCTTCCTATAGCACGTATTACCGTAGCTAATTGTTACGGATATCCTCCACAGGATATGTGCGGAGCCTCATAGGGCTTAGCGAGCCTTGG